>LPNX010327834.1:10556-104452 GCA_001517045.1 Pseudotsuga menziesii | reverse complement strand
ACTTGCACATGGTGGGACTCATGGACTAGGCAAATAAGACAAAATAAATGAAATAATGTCTAAGTGGGTAAATACTATGGGTTGATTATTCTAACAGTGCCCGAAACAGGAAGCCCTATTTTATCCAATTTCTTCTGCAGAATTGTCTGACCTTGATTCGAATGTATATCCTCAATTCCTGATCTTCAAGGTATAAATATTCTTCATGACATATAATAATATGTATTATTTACAACCCCATAGTTTAGACGATAATTGGATTCCCCAATTAGAACTTATGATAAGTTTCCTAAGGTGACCTGTTTGAGTACTAGTTCAGTATAGAGAACCTGTATGGACGGTCACATGTCACTGTTTCAATTTCAGGGTATGAAACTCACACCACATAAATTACATTTTGTGCCCTATATGAAACATCTTGATAACTTTGATTTTCACCCTACTAGCATGGGATATATTGATTCTCCCTAGGTCACTTGTTTAAGACTAAATTCTTGAAGAGGATGGAACCCTGATTTGGAGGAATCATATAATCTAAAATAAAACAAATATAATGTTGAAACTTGCAAAAATGTACAAAAATATTTCATCTTTGGCTTGTACAAGTTTCATCTCTTGATCCTTCTCTGAACTCGAGTTATAGGGAAAGTTCCAAGCTGGCTATATTTTTCCTTCTAGGGTTTTCAAGCATGAAGCCCTAATCTCCAATAGTTGTAGTTGTAGAAGTGTTTTAGCTGCACAAAGTCTTCTTTTAGGGTGGCTCTAATACCATGTTAGAATTTGGTGGTTATACAATATATTAAAACATTTAGCATCACAACATCATAACCATAAGCAAAGCATAATTGAAATAAAGACAAGCACAACCACACAGAAGAACACGTAGATTTATATTGGGAAACCCTCACGGAGTAGAAAACTCAGCAAAACTTCCTCAATATAGAATTCGACCAAGTACAGTGTAAGACCCCAAGAACAATAGTAGAATATCCCTTTCCACAGTATACTTCTACTCTCTCTCTCTCTCTCTCTTGTGCAATGCTTGAGTGAGAAGTGTATGTAAATGAGAGAGGCACCTCACCTATTTATATTCATCAGGTGAGTGACTTAATTACCTAACTAGGTCAACCAAGTTCTCTAATTATAGAATACCTACCTATGAAGACAATAAAATTGAAAAAGAATATATTCCGAAGTTACATTTCTTTCAACATCACTCTATCACTCCAACGTGGAACAATGGAAGGAGAGGGTGGTGGTCGCTAAGAGTTTGGAAAAATTCCTCCTTTCAATTTTTTTTTTCAGAATTGATGGGGAGATTCAGATCGTGGACCATCAAATCTAGTATTTCAGACCATCAACCTATTTTCATTTAGTTATATGTGGATCAGGTGGTGCATATGTTCCTTTTGAAGTTCAACCATGTTTGGATGGAGGATCCCAATTTTATTGTTTTTGTCGAAAATTTATGGCGTTCTTCTTTGTTGGGGGTTGATGGGTCTCCTATGGACTACCTTTCTATAAAATTGAGAAAAATCAAATGTGAGGTATGTATTTGGGAGAAATAGAAAAAAAGGAACAAAACAGAGAATTGTCTAATCTTAAAGACAATATTTTGAGCATTCATGCTCAGTTCCCCACATGTATCCTTTTGAGTGCATCCATGGATCAATTGGTTGAGATGGAGGCTAGGAATATTATCCTCTTACAGATCCAATATGTGTTTTGGAGGTTCAAAAGTAGAGTTAGTTGGATCAAATATGGCGACTGCAATTCCATTTTTTTCTTAAATTTCCAAACGGAGAAGGATTCAAAACTCTATTTGGGATCTTTGTGATACTAAGCATAATATTATCAGTTCAAAATTATCATTTTTCAAGGGAAAGTGTCCTAGTATGCAATGGCACAATTCTCTAAAGTATTTTAGGATCCTAATCTCACTAATATTGATGCTCAATTCAATTTTCTTCAACATTTTCCCAGTTTTCTTTGAGGAGGAAGGTGTGGAGGTTGGCATGCCGATCACTCTGTTTGAGGTTGATCCTGTCTTAAAAAAGTTTGCAAAGGACAAGAGTCCTGGCCTAGATGGCTAGACTATTGAAATATTTATCCCCGTCTTTGAGAGCATGGGTATGGACCTTCAAAAGGTGGTTGAGGAGTCTAGAATCAAGGTTTTTTATTTGGATCCTTGAATTCAAATTTTATTGCTCTGATTTCGATGAAGTCCAAACCTATGTATTTTGATGAATTATGGAAATTAGCTTTGTGCAACTTTATTTATAAACTCATATCTAATATTATTGTTGTAGAATCAAGCCCAAATTGGAATAGATACTTTCTTAAGAGCAATTTGGTTTATTGATTAAGAGACAGATTTTGGACACCATTGGGGTGTCCCAAGAATGCTTACATTCTATAAAAATTAAGAAGCTATTTTATTTAGTACTCAAATTAGAAATAAAGAAGGATTATGAAAGGGTGAATTAGAGCTTATTGAGGATCATCCTTTTTAATATTGGTCTTCCTCTTTTAGTGGTTTATTGGATCATGGATTGTGTAACTTGATCTTCCTTATTGGTGCTTGTTAATGGACCCTTATCTAAGTTCTTCAAGAGTTCCAGGGGGATATGTTAGGGATTTACTTTGATCTCTTTGTTTTTTTGTTGGTGGTGGAAGGGTTAAGTAATATCATCTCTCAGGCCAAGAAGGCCAGTCTCTTGAAGGGAGTTAAGATTTATCCTACCATTTCGGTTACTTATTTGTTGTTTGTTGACGATATCCTACTATTTTGGATTGGTGTTGTTGAAGAATGGATGGTTTTTTATGATATTATGTTGTTATTTAAGGATGATTTGGGTATGGATATCAATTCTCTTAATTATTGTTTTTTCATTTTAATATTGATTAGGTTACTTTGTCCAAGGTTAATCTCCTTTTTCCTTTTAACAGGTGTGTCATGGAGGAGGGCTTTAAGTACCATTTTTTTTTATAGCCAACTTAGTATGGTTGTTCTGACTAGTTCTATATTATTAGAAAAGTGGAGAACAAATTAAGAGGCTGGTCCTTTAGATGGATTTCACTAGGTGGAAGGATGGTTCTATTGCAAGTTATTTTGATGAGCATCCCGATATGTTGGATGTCACTTGCCCTCATTTTGGTTTTTATTTTGTAAGAGATTCAAAATTTGATGTTTTGGTTTCTTTAGTTAGGGGGTGACAGAAATAGGAAGAAGTTCCATTTGGAAAATTGGACCATATTGTCCCATCCTAAATCTATGGGGGGTTGGGGGATTACGAATCTCCCTTGATTTAGTGAATCCCTTAGAATAAAACGCATGTGGAGAGGTGGTGGAGGGGTCTTTTTAATGATGGATTATGGAAGGATAATATCTATGAAAATTATTTGAAGGGGATCCTTTGGTATATTGGATTAGGTACTCTAAAAATATCGTCATTATGGCATCAAATTTCTTGAGGGGGGTAATGAAGGTTTACCATTGGATGGGGGCTTTTTTATCCTATAGGGTTGGGAATGGAAAGTTTATTCACCTATGAGTGGATATTTTTGTTGGAGTGGTGCATCTAAGTTCTTTTGTCCATCAAATGCTCTTCATTCTTGGTTGAATTCCATTGGTCTCTATTGTTTGTCACATGCTTAGGATCCTTTGGTCGTGGACCCTTTTTTATTGGAAGACGGCTGAGGTTTTGGTCCTGGAAAGACCTTTGGAGGAGGAATATGACTCCTTCATTGCTGGTTTAAATAATTTAGGAGTTTGAATTTATGAAGTTGATGATACTCTTTTTAGGAAAGGGAACGAATCTTCTGGTCAGATATTTGCTAAAATGACCTATGAGGTTATCGATGAGGTTTCCTTTGATTTCAATTTTAAATGGTGGTTCATGAAGTCGTGGAAATGGAATTTTCCTCTTAAATTGAAGTTCATATCATGTATATGCCTAAAAAACAGACTCTTAACCTAGAAAAATTTTCTCTCTAGGGGATTCCATGATCGAGGACTATGTTGTCTATGTAAGAAAAGCTATGAAAATATTCAGCACTTGCTCCTAGACTCCCCTCTTTCCTACTCTGTTTGGGAATTCATGCTTGTAGTTCTCAAGATCAATGATGACATTTGCTTTAATACCTTTGAAGATAGCATTGCATCGTGGGTGTTTCATTATACCGACCATAAGGAATTACCACCCTTTATTTGTTGGGTTTATGTAGGGAGAGGAGTTTCTACATTTTCGAGGAAATTTCAACATGTGTTCAAGTTTTTAGCTTAAAATTTATTGATCATTATAAGGAGTTTCATTCGAAGGTGTTCAGGAAATCTACTAGACAAGTGGGCATAGTACTTTCTTGAAGATGGTGCTATAGGTTTCTTCGACGGTTCTGCTGCTAAGAATTTATGTGGTTGTGGCATCTTTAGGACAATAGAAACTCATTCCTCTTATTGTATTTGGTTAGGGGATGGAATTGAAACCAATTCCAGGGAAGGATTACTGGCCCTTTGGGATACCCTCCATTTTTCCATTAAACAAAATATTCTCAGAATTCGCATTTTCGGAGACACCAAATATTAGATTCTGACAGGAATATCTTGGGACATAAATAGTATTCTCATAGATTGCAAAATAAAAATATAGAGAAGAATAATTGTTATAACACAATGAGTTGAAGAAAAATATGATAAATATTCCATACAATAATATTCACATTATGGGTGAATATATAATACAATCATCAAGGAATAATTCGAATACATGAATAGGTAGTTGAATCAACCAACCTAGACTAACTTAGGAGCTAACTCAGTGTGGGAAAATCACAACTAGAGATAAATAGTCAACTCTATGTTGACTATATAGTTGTCATTGATGTCAAAGGTGTTCCCAAATGACAAAGGAAAAATCATTGGATATGATGGCAGATTGAAGGTTGCAGGTATCTAGAATAACAAAGGAATAACCCTGTTACAGGTTGCAACTGAATGAAGGTTGCAGGTATCCATAATAACAAAGGAATAACCTTGTTAAACATTGCAGGTTTCAAGGTGAATGAAAAATGAATAACCCTATAGAAATTTGAACGGCTAAAGATCGATCACCTAATGGTGTTGCTGAAAGAACTGTCGCAGAGGATGTCCGCAAAGAAATCATGCAGATCCATAAAGTCATGGTGAGATTCGAAATCGATATGAAATCAATGATTAGGAAGCCTCCTACACTAGATCTAATGGAGAAGATCAAGTTTAAATAAGTTAGGCAGAAAATCCAAAGTTTCGCAAAAAATATCAAGATGGACGATCAAGGGTAAATCCGCAAGGAAATCAATGGTCCAGGAAAATGCGGAAACAAAGTTGCAGAAGTCCAAAATAGGAAAGTGTGATTCTGCATCTCGCATCCCACAATCCACATGATCAACAAGTAGGAAAGACTTCACAAAAGATCGATGGTGCAGAAGAAAAATTGGGGAAAGGAGCTTGCGGAAAGTCGAAATGTTACGTTTTTGCATCCCGCAATCTGGAGAGATCATACGGCTGAAGTTAGTTCCACTAAAATTGATCAACAGTGTGGAAAAAGAATTGTGGAAAGGAACAAGCAGACAATCAACATCCCACATCTCGCATCCCGCAATATAGAGATCGACGGTCAGAAAAAATCCCAACAAAGATCAACGATGGGGAATCATTGATGAGAAAATCTTGGTGTAGAAAGGTGAGTTTTAGGAAGAAATCGATGACTAGATCAATGGTTCGAATTGACTTAGAGATAAGATCAATGACTATGATTGGATCAGGAAGTTAATCCTACGGAAATAAGTTTGGTAGTACGGAAGCACCTTCAAATGTTGGATAGAGGTGCAAAAATGGTTTCCAAGCTGTGGAAATTATTTTTGAGGTGCAAGATCAATGGAAGAACATGAAAGCTCATTCTGGAAGGTGTGATCTTCAGATTTAAAAGGGTGCAATAGTGAAAGGTTTGTTTGTTCATTTTGAAGAGATGTAACTGTTGGAAGAAGCTTAAACGCTGAGAATTATTTAAGCAGCAGTCTGAGTAAGAAGGAAGAGGTATCTGCAGTTCGAATTGCATGATCAAAATTAGAGACTAGTGGGTGTTACAAAATTCAGTGGGAGATAAATCATGAGAAACATAACAGGGTGGCAGGACGGTGCTAGGGTAGGGCCACAGGTCTACAGGGGAGCGAAGCCTCCTTCTAGTCGTAGCTGAAGAACAGGGTGTCGTAGCATCCTTGTTTATTGTAGTAGGCAGAAAATCATAAGGGTGTTGTAGCATACTAGTCTATAGTTGCAGGAAAAATCTAGGGTGTGTTTTGCATCCTTTTTGTTGCAGTAGATAAACAATTTTGTAAATTTATCATTATAATGAGTTTGTGTTGGTGGTTTCATCTTTTGAGGTTTCCATGATAAAATTGTATCTTGATTGTTGATTTTGTGTATTTTAAAGTAAAAATTGACAATACTGATTCACCCCCCCCCCTCTCAATATTGTGGGATAAACCAAAACTCTAGATCACTAAAATAGTTAATATCCAGATAACTAAAGAGGGTAGGTGAACAAAGGATCACAACTAGTTAACTGAAGAGGGTAGGTGAACAAAGGCTCACAACCAGTTAACTGAAGAGGGTAGGTGAATAAAGGCACCTATATTCCCTTGAATCATGCAAGTTGGTGCTAGAGACACTGGGATTGATCTAACTGATGGGGATCAAAGAACAACTGGACATGACTAAATACTTACTAGAGTCAACTGTTGGACACTACTGGTGACACTTCGAGTGGGTCCCTAAATTATAGGGATTGACCCCTAGAGCATCAAAATGCATGCAGACAGGTGCAATAAGTGGTAGATGTCTATTATATGTGCCCCCCATGCACTTTTGAAGTGATGAAGACCTCCTAAGTTAGGGAAATAAAAAAATAGACTAATGGGGTCAAAGATAGGAATAATAATAAGCATAACACCCCCATTTAATCCTAACTTTGGACAACCTAGGCCTTGGTAACTAAGACCAAAGGTCACCCATTACAATCTAAATGTAAAAAATATTTATCCATGTAAAATGAGGAAAAAGGAAAAACAATATGGGGAAAATCCTTCCTAAAAAATGGACATGAGATACAACAAAAAATAAAATGCTCCAAATCCAAGTAGGTGTGAACTTTATTAGATGTATGGAGGGATATTCTTCTTGGGAAGAAGAGGAATATGCTCAAATTGATCAGGAACATATACAACTATTATATTTTTAACATTTAAGCTATATGATCTTAGGATCTTATCCGAGAGAATAACAAGCACAACAATCAAACACAAGAGACAATGAACACAATGATTTTCCTTGGGGAAAGCATAAAGGAGAAAAACTTGCAAATTCCTCAGAGATAGAATCAACACCAAATGTAAAACCCAAAGACAATAAGATTATCTCCTGACAGCAGTACTCTCTCTCTCTCTTGTCCCGGCTTCTCTTCTCTCTCTTAGTTATGCGCTACAACTGAGTGTGAGTGAATTAGTATGAATGTGTGATAAATAGAGAGGCTCCCTCTCTATTTATACTAATTCCCAACTTGACAATAACTCACTAGGATCGAATTCTCGAGGAGAGTCTAATAACCCTAGGGCCCCACAACTGTCGGGACTTTAATCCTTGATTAATAAGGAGGGTTATACTCTATGAATTTACATGACTTGTTTACATTATTGAATCTCCCAATCAGAACATCAGGGCATGACATGACTCAATTACATTACAGATGCTTCCCAGAATAAACATCGGGGTACAATACATAAGATATACAAGTAAGTATATTCCAAAGTTACAAATACATCAACATTCCCTCTTAACTAGGAAGGTATTCTCTCGACAAAATTTATCAGCACAAGTCTTCTTCTCTGTATCATATGGATCATGATCAATTCATATTCATCTTCAAGTCATCTTCATCATCTTCATCATCAAGTCTGGATCATCACTGGATCATCATCAGGTCTAGATCATCACTCGATTTGGATCGTCGTTGGATCATCATCAATTCCAGATCATTACTGGATCTGGATCATCATTAAGTTTGGATCATCACTTGATCTGGATCATCAATGCTGGATCATCACTGGGTCATCATCACTGGTGCTATCTCAATTCTACTCGTCACAGGAAGTTCTACAGAGCTAACCCTTTTTCATGTTGGGTGTAGGTCTAGCCTCCATGTAGGTCTTTATCGATAGAGCCATCCCTTTTTCATGCTGGATGCACATCTACAGAGTCATTCCTTTTTCATAATGGATGTATTGTTTTACATAGTGAGCCCTTTTTCATGCTGGATGTGGCACCAACACAAAGCCACTCCTTTTTCATACTGGATGTTTCATCACAGAGCCAGTCCTTTTTCATACTAGATGTGGCATCTACACAGAGCCATTCCTTTTTCATACTGGATGTGTCATCACAGAGCCATTCATATTGGATGTGTCATCACTTGATGTGGTATCATCACATATATCTGACCATGGAAGGAATCAATCTTATCTTCATTTTAGAAAGACACATCTCTTACATCTAACCATGGAAGGAACCAATCCTCTCACCATGTCAAAAGGGAACAACACTTACATTTGACCATGGAAGGAACCAATCCTCTCACCATGTCAAAAGGGCACATCACTTACATCTGACCATGGAACCTCTCACCATGTCAGAAGGGCACAACAATTACCTCTGACCATGGGAGGAACCAATCCTCTCACCATGTCAGAAGGGCTCACAAAATCATCACTTCCCCTTGGAAGGAACCTCGATCTGGAGAACATCAAGCTTCTCCTTGAAGTACTTAAACTTCACTTTGGTTAATGGCTTGATCAACACATTAGATATTTGTTCGTCCGTAGCAACATACTGGAGCTTCATTGCTCCTCTCTGCACCATATCCTTGATATAGTGATATTTTATCTCAATATGATTTGACTTGTCATGGAACACTGGGTTATATGACAACTTCACACAACTCTAGTTGTCACAATATATACAAGTAGCATTCATATGGAGATCAAATAAATTAGACAGTAGCTTTCTCAGCCACACTCCCTTATAACTACTTGAACAAGCTGCAACATACTCTACTTCGGCTGTACTTAGTGCCACACATGATTTCTTATTGCTAAAACACCTGATCCCATACTAAAGAAACACCTAGAAGTGCTCTTCCTATCAGTGGCACTGCTTGCCCAATCCAAATCCACATAACCTTCTAGGTTAATCTTTCGATTCGCCTCATACTTGAGGCCATAATCAACTGTACCCTTTAGGTACCTTAGAATATGCTTTGTAGCAACCAAGTGAACATGTCTCAGATCCGTCAGGAACTGGCTCAATGTGTTCACAGCAAAGAAAATATTTGGTCTCGTATTTGTCAGGTACATCAAGGACCCAATCATCTAACGATACATCGTAGCATCAATCGAATCTGATGAAGAATCACTCAATAGCTTCAAATTTGATGCCATAGGTGTGGTCATAGCCTTGCAGTCCATCATCCCAAACCTCTTCAAGATCTATACAACATACTTCCCTTATCCCAGGGAAATTCCATCTCCATTCTGCCACACCTCCATGCCTAGAAAGTAGTGCATCATACCCAAGTCCTTCATCTCGAACTCGGAAGCAAGATTCCTCTTTGTATCAGAAATCAACCCATCCTTACCTACCACAAATAGATCATTTACATACAGTAGGAGTATCATTGAGTTCCCTTCTTCAACCTTGTAGTAAAGGTTGGAATCCGCTTTACTCTTGGTAAATCCCAAACTAGATAGGAAGCTGTCAATTTTACCGTACCATGTCTTAGGTGCCTGTTTCAAACCGTATAGGGATTTCTTTAACTTACACACATGAGTCTCTTTGTCATGTCTCTCAAAACCAAGTGGCTGCTCCACATATACTTCCTCTTCTACTACACCATTCAAGAAAGTTGTCTTGACATCCATCTGGTGTACTTTCCACTTCATTACTGCAGCTAAAGAAAGTACTAATCTGATGGAATATATATGGATACAGGAGAAAAGGTTTCTTCATAATCTATTCCTTCTTTCTAGGAGAAACCACGAACCACAAATCTTGTTTTATATTTCTCTATGCTTCCNATCCATTTGGAAGTCACAATAGACTTCCCCTCTGGTCTTGGGACAACATCCCAAACATCATTCTTCATGATCGATTGATACTCTTCGATCATAGCATCCTTCCATTATTTTTTTTCTGTCGCTTCTTAATAGTTGGAAGGCTCTTTATCGATGAAGTCACATAATAAGGATACATAACCAGAATAGGACCTGGTTCTTTTCCTTTCTTTGTGTATTTTTTCTAGAGCACCATATCTTTCTGCACCTTGGATAAATTCTCATACCCAAGTAGGTTTCCTCTTGTGAGAATTATTTTTCTGAGGTGGATCTATAGGTTCTTGAGGTTCTTCTACTTCTCGATCTTCTTCTGGAATTTCTTCGTTCATGGTTGTGTCATGAATTCTGGGTAATTCTGTTTCTTCAGATTCTTCAGCAGGTCTCTTTCTAGATTTGTTGTAAGCTGAGTCTTTGTCAAAGGTTATGTGCCTGCTGATGTCGATCTTCTTGAATCCTAGAAAGTATATTCTGTAAGCCTTCAAGCTTTTAGAGTATCTCACAAATATACCCTTCCTTCCTGAAGGATCTAACTTTGTCCTCTTTTCTTTTGGAATGTGTATGTACATTGGACAACCAAATATTCTGTGATAACTGAATTTTGGTTTCTTGCCGAAAAACACTTCTTCATGTGTCTTGTTCTCGAGTACTATATGTGGAGTACGGTTATGTACATACACAACTGTTCTAGCAGCTTCTGCCCGTAGATGCATGGGAAGATCTTGATCGTGAAGCATTTCCCTTGCAGCTTCCATGATCATTCTATTATTTCTTTCTACAATCCCATTCTATTGTGGATTATATGGAGTGGTTAACTCCCTCTTAATCCCTAAATATTTGCATAATTCCTTGAATTCATTTGATGTGAATTATTCGCCATTGTTGATCGAAAAATCTTGATCTTCTTCTCTATGTAGTTTTCAATCAAGGCTTGGAATTCCTTGAATTTGTTAAATACTTCGTCTTTGTTCTTCATGAAGTATATCCATGTCTTACTAGAAGAATCATCAATGAAGGAAATATAGTATACATACCTACTTAGAGAGATGGATGACATTGGACTTCATACATCAGAGTGGAGGATTTCCAAGATTCCTTTTGCCTTGTGTTGCAGCTGCAACAATTTCCCAAAATTAAAAAAATTTCGGGACCCACCTTTGATTCATTTTGGCTCAGCTTTTGGGTTTGCTTGATGTTTTGCACAAAGATTACTCTTATGCCAGCGATGTTTCACTATTTGTTTTACCTTGCCATCAGAAGGGTTTTGGAATTTTAAGTCGGAAGTCTAGTCATCTGCATGCCCGCTGTTGCGAAAAGGTAACAGGAAGCCGAGTCCGATCCAAGATTTGTTCTCTCCGATGCTCTTATTTATTTATTTATTTGTCTTAATCCGTGGCCTGTTGGAATACCGTCAAAACTTATTGTCTCTACGGTTTTCGCAGTTGCAGATAGCGCATTGCGAAGTTCCTCGATGATTGTATTAACTTCTTTCGACTCCGCCATTTTGTTTCACTAATTCTTGAGATTTCAGCGTTCACCATTGCGGCTTTGAAAAGCGTTGTGTTTCCGACGTAGTTTGATTTTATTTTTCACGGGGCCGATGTTTTGGTTGAAGTCATGTTGGTTTTTTCTCTAATTTTTTCCAGTCTACGGAACTTGGTTTTTGTTGTGGTTTCGCTGTTGCAGCTCTCCATCCTTCTAACGCTCTAATGCTTTAGTCTTGCGGGATCCGATACGAGTATGGTTTTGGTTCTCTGCCGATGCCTTTGCGGTTCCCCTAACTATTTCATCGTCCACCATTATGGAGGAAGTGTTGACTTGGTCGCCGATCCCTTAGCTGTTTACTGCCCGATGACCTTTTTCTTCCCGCCGATTATAGTTGACTAGGGTGTATATATAGTGGAACCAGGGGGCTTATTATTTTATCGTATTTTTGGATTTTCTTTGCACTATCATTTTCGATCAAGCAGACCAGGTTTCTCACTGTTGGTACCCTCGCTCCTAGGTGGCTCTGTCGTGGAAGTTCAACAGTTTTCCTCCCGCCAGTCGTGCAGCAGTGCCAGGTAGGCTCTTATGCTCATTTCCCATTCCGTTCAATTGGACAAGCTATTTTGTTGTCTCTGCAGTTAGTGTTTTACTTAGGTTTCCGTCTTAACATGTATATATTCTAAGGTGAATGGTGTGACTGTCAGTTGGGAGGGGGGGGTCTTTGTGGTGTACTTGACATTTTCTTCCACAGCTGTTATGGTCTTACAACCTACACTCGATTATTGGGGAAACTGGTGCAGATGGATGTTACGTTGTCCACACTAGTTTTCCCCATTTTGTGTTTGGCCATCCAGGAAGGGATTTTGCGGCTTTCCTAGGGAATGTTGGGTTTGTTTCTGCTAGTTTGATCGCCCTCTTTTTTTGAGTCAGGTCCTCGGTGTTGTTTTCAGTTCACTACTTAGGGCGACCTTGTTCGTCGTCAAATTCGAACCCCCAACCGGTCTGGGTTAGAATCGCATTACCTGGTCTAAAATGGACCGTGAGATAAGCATGTATAGTCTTCTAGGTGCTATCACATGTAGTGTCACCCTTGATCTTTTTAGATTAGGTTCCTTAGGTGTTTTGTGTAACGTGTAGGTCATGGTGCCGAGAGAGGGCTTGGGACTGTTTTCATTTTTGACGAGGGCCTTGTTTTTCCAAATCCGAACTCTATTGGACTAAGCTGGTTTTAGTTTTGGGCAGGAGCATTTGTTTGAACATGTTTTGCTTATTTTTATAACTACAGTCATGTTTAACATAGATGAGGTGAAAACGCTTATATTGTTATCTTTATCTTTAAAAGTTGTCCGGAAATGACCTAACAAGAACCTATAATACATTTCTGTATATGGCAGGGAAATTCCTCGGAACTTAAGATGTCTAAACAAAAAAAGAAGAAGGCTCCCGCGGTCGAAGAGGAACCCGAAGTCGAAGTCATCACCATAGTCGAATATACTTACGAAGACACCAAATGCATAAGTGGTGTGGAGCCCGAATATTAGTGGGGAGATATTTATAGAGTGATTACGAGTCGAGAGGTGCTTGACATAGGTTTTGAGGAAGAAAACATCTATGCCAACATAGAGAGATCCTCCTTGATGAAAATTGCTACTAGACCTGAGCTTTTTCCATGCTCAGAGGTGATTGGGTGGATTCTGCCCAGGGCAAATGTAACCACCATGATTCTGGAGAATGTTGATAAACAGGGTTATGCTACCTATAGCCCTGGATATGTAGCCTTGGGCTACCACTTGCCAGGAGCGAAAATATATATGACTAAATACTGGCTGAAAAGTATCAGGATGGACCTCGTCGAGACACTCAAGAGAATGCTCATGCCTGGAAAAAACTTTAGAACCAGGCCAACTGGGGAATATGACACTGCAAGTCTAAGAACCCCTTACAGGTTCATCGCCTTAATGCTGAATAGTATTTTCGGGAGAGCCCACGGTAAAAGCCTCAAATTAGAATGGGTGCCAATAATTTTCTATGTTGCAACATAGGGGACCGTTTTCAATTGGGCCAACATTGTGTCCAATAGCCTCTCGGCCTGCATGGCATCAGCCTTGGGAGGGGTGTCCCAAAAAAGATCATATTTCTACATGAGCTCCATATTGGTTGATTGCACACTTTGCAATCAACCCTTCCCCAACTTGAGGTGCATCTGGGATTGGGAAAGAACATCGGTTTACTCAACATACAAGCCACTATGGGCCCGCAAATACCATAGTCACTACAGGGAAGAGTGTGAGCATTTCATTATGCCATTGTACACCCTGATTTTCTTGAAAGAATGCGACTGCATGTCGAAGGAGGCATTGCAGGTGATTGAAGAGTATGCTGATTATTACTTGACTGAGTATGGACTATATTTTTGAATGTTTAGGTGCTCAAGAGCCCCCTCACTATTGCCTAAATATGCCATGGACTATGTAGTCCACAAAGAGGCAGTTAGACAAGTATTTCTAGATTGCATAGGAAGTTTTCTATTTGAGCATAAGAAAGCAACATACCCTCCTTTTCCTTTCAGATTGGGAAGTTACAAATTTACCAGGGTAAAGAAGGCCAATGAATTCGTGGAGGAGTTGGAAAAGCTCCATTTTGGGGAAATGCGTTTCCACAGAAATGACTCCCGAGACAAGGTTGCAGAGCACTGTAAAGAGGTGAATGTACATTTTGAGTACACTAGCCACTGGGACAAACAAGAGTCCATTTTCCATAGTGCACCAAACATGACAGCCTTAAGAAGAAGGTTTAAAAAGAAGATCACCACCAAAGGTGGAAAGGGATAGGACAAGCACGCAAAGGCCAAGGAGGAGGAAACCAGGAAAAGGAATGAAGAGGCTAGGAGGCTATCCCAAGAGTCCGAAGGTTGGCTAAAAGGAGAGGAGGACGAAAAGAGAAGAGCCGCACAGGAGGCAGACAGAAAAGCAAAAGAAGATGCCAAAAGCAAAGAAGAAGAAAGAAAAAGGAAGATAGATGACGAGCTGAAGAAGAAGGAAGCATAGAAGATGAAACTGACACAGACAGTGACAGAGCAATCAGCCCCTGACGCAGCAGATAGTCAGGCTCAGGACTTGGAAAACCCTGACATTCAAAATCCTGAAGTTCCTGCTTCCAGCACACCAGGACAGGCCATGGTCCCCACCCTTAGATTAATCCCATTTGAACAGAAAAAAGGGGAGGAAGTACCAGATTTTAATACTATCTTTTATGATAAAAAAAGAAGAGGATAGTAAAGAGGACCAAGAGGAAGGTTGAAACCGGGGGGATGTCTGGAAAAATGATAAATGACACAACTATTGTGTACAGGACAAACAAAGACCCCAGGTTCACTATCAGAGTGGGGGTTGCATTCATCCTTGCTTCCAAGGAAAATGTAGACAAAATAGTGACAGATCTTGAGCAGTTGAAGAAGTCTTCTTCTCAACTCAAAGATACCTTGAGAAAGGAAAGGGAAGAAAATAATCGGTTAAAAATAAAGTTTGAAGAAATGCAAGAGGAAATAAAGTCTTCAAAATCTAAACTTCAGATCCTCCAGACAGAGAAGAGTTCTATGGAGACTGCCCAAGAATGTATGGAGAAAGTACAGCAGGAATACCAAGAGTTGAGGGAAGAACAGGAACAACTGCTAGGTAGGTAGGAGATTTGGAGCTGTAGAAGGCTACCTTGGAGGAAGGTGAAAGGAAATCTCAAGCGTAGAAGGTAGAACTTAAGAGCATATCAACTCATTGATAGCAGCTTTAGAATAAGCCAGGGAACAACAGGTTAGTCTGCAGCCTTTCAAGGAGCATTTCCTAGCACAGAGAAGCAGGATGCACCAGTTACAGATGGCTATTGAGGAAGAGCAGTGTAAGGTTATGCAGGTAGATAATCGGCTAGAAGAGATTTTGGAAACCTCTTCTTATTTTATTGATAGATCTTAGGACATCCTGGAAGTCTTGACAGGAAGGATGGCAAGGTTAGAAGCTAATGAAGAAACTCCTGCAGAGTTACCCTCAAAAGATCAACCAAATCTCAAGCAGGACTACAATTTGTTGGAGTTTTCCATCAACACAACCGAAGATTTCAAGAAGGCTATTAAAAAGACTAGAGGAGCCTACACAGAATTCTTTAGGAGGCTGTTGATTACTTATAATCGATGCCAGGTAGAGGCTGAGCAAATAATCGATGCTTTTCTAGACCACAACCTGTTTTTGGAAATTTTACAAAGAAGGTATCATGAAGATGAAAAAATAATACAACACATTAAGGCTCTAGATGAACATACCCTAAGGAACGAGGTAGATCATTCTGCAATTAGTGTGCAGCTATTAGAAGACCAGCTTCGCCTGAGTCCACCCAGGATAGAAGTCATCAGAAACCAGACTGCGAAATTTGAAATAAACATTTGATTCTTGGAACCTTCTAAATTTGAAAGTATTGATTTCGAAGCTTTAGCATGGAAGAAATTTTTGAATAATCAAGCGGGGCCCTCATCATGAATATTAGTCCACTTTTATAATATTTTGTAAATTTTAAAAGCACTTATGAAAGTAAATTTTTTGGGAGGCAAAGAGTTGGGGAAGTCCAAGAGTCATCCGTGGACATCCCAACAGTCTTTTTATTTTGTATAAATATAGATTATTTAGATGAGAAGAGGACTTTTTCCCAGTTATATGAGTAAAGACATGTTGTGAGAAGAACTATTTCCTTTTGCAATAGAGAATTACAGTTTGATTGTTGGAAAAATCTTGGTGGGATGTTCAAATGTTATGCTATGGATTTGTTGAAGAGGAACTATTTCATTTTCAGATTTATGTTCATTAACTGTGAGATCGTTCTAACTCTTAGGACCTATGTTCTTGTCTGAATGATTTTCGATTCTTTTTATGAAAATTACCACCATGAGTAATGAATGTTGTTCATAAGCAATTGGCTATTTGGTTGTTTAGATATCTTTAATTGTTCATGTGTTTTGGAAGAAATATTAGCTATCTGAAATTTCTCTTTATAATGCATGCACAAGATACATTACTCATTGATAAGTGACAACCTTTCTCCCTGTGGATAGGTAGGTAGTTAGATTTAATTTATTGCTGTGTGTGTGATTTAGATGCATGAGAGTTTAAGACGAGAGGTAAGAACTTGCACATCACATTGTGAATACTCCTTGCATTCTCTATCAATATGCATGTTAAATAGGCACTTGCATATCATACTTAAAGTCAAAATACAAAAATATATACGGTGGACCAGGCCGCAACCGGTAAAACCTATTATTTTTGTTACTTGACCTACGGTAGCCGGACCGCAAACTAGACGGATTCCCTACACCAAACAGTCACGGGCTAGTTGGGAACGTTGACTGGGGAGAATCCCTTACTGTTGTTTCCTGCGAATTTTTAGGCCTCAATAGTTTCTGGCGCTAGAAGGAGGGCCACCAATGCATGGCTGTCCGAGGAAACCCATTTTCTCGAAATAACCCCACCAGTGATAATTTTGAAAGCAGTTTCTATCCCAATCTGAATACTCAAGAGAATAGGTTACATTTGTTTGTTGTGGACAACTGAGTGATAAATGATCTGAGAAGACACACTAGGGCATATGTGAAGAATATTGGAGGATTACCAATTATCCTTAATTTTCCCAGAAGAGAATATAAAAGGAGAGACTGTCCTATATTGGAAGACTCAGTGTTGGTTGGAGATTTGGAAGAACTTGTAGAAACAACCTTACAGGAGGTGGTTCAGCCTTTAAATCAAGTAGGCCTAGAGACACCTTATGGTTCACCTGTCCATACTCCCATTTTTTCACCACCGCACTCTCCACCTAGACTCATGGCAGGCGTAAACTCTAATCAACCGCCCAACCCACCTAATCCTCCACCTGCTTGGAAGGACAGGTTGCCTTTGAACTTGACACCTCCATTACACGACTTGCCTCAAGCGTTTGAGAAGATGTTGCCTAAGTTTGATCCAAAAGAGAATATGCTAGTTGATGACCATTTCCAAAGTTTTTATTTGGAAATAGAAGGATTAAGAGCTGGGGAGCATGAAGATGTAGTTTGTAGACTTTTCCCACACACTCTTAAAGGCGCAATAGCATCATGGTATTTTGGTTTTCCTGCAAACTCTATCCCAGATTGGGATACCTTTGAAAGAATTTTTAGAAGCAAGTATGCATCCCAAAAGATGCATGTAGCACTCATGAAAGGACTATGCTCTTTAAAGAAGGAAAGAAAAGAGAAGGTGCATAGTTTTACCCAAATATTCGCGGCCTATCTTAAGAACTTTTCTGAAACTGACAGACCCTCAGACAAGGTCCTGATTGAATATTATACCTCAGCTCTAGGACCCGAGTTGGACATGTTTTCCAAAATGAAGGCCAAACCTACATTAGCAGAGACTTATGAAGAAGCAGAAAGAGTAGAGGCTGAAAATGAAAGTATAGAAGATTACCCTGAGAAGTTTGGAGAAAAAACGCCTAGGAAAAGAACATTATTGTTGTCTAAACCTAAAGAGGAGTAGTCACGTGATTTTGAGGGAATGTTAAAGATGATGCAAAATATTTCCAACAGAATAATAGATTTGGAGAGCGAAAAAGAAGCTCATAAAGCTTATAAACCTTACTACAAAAAAAGGGAGGATAACAATCAATGCAAAACCCCTCCACACGAGTCAGCATCGATGAATTTGATAGAGGTGGGAAAGGATAATTTCTGCACTTTTCACCAACAACCTCATTCTGAAAAGAATTGTCCTCAATGGTTAAATTCGATGACATTGGTAATGAACCAACTCTTGGAATCTAAATTGACTGAGGATAGTGATGAAGACGAAAAGAGTAATAATACCATAGAGAAACAAGAAAATGATACCATGTTTTTATGGGATTGTGTCTCGCTTTTCGACACAGAAAAAAACACTCTTAAACCTGAAAATGTACCAACGATAACAAAAGACCCTAATTTGGAAACTAAAGACAACGCAATAGTCTCAAAGATTAAGAAGTTACAAAATAATGTCAGGTGACAATCAAAGAACGATACTGAAGATGAAATACCCAAAGTTACCATTTTCAGCCAGGAGACGGAACAAATCAACAAGCCTCTCGAGCTTATGGGAGGACAAGTAGATGTTAACAAAGGAAACACTGAAAAGACTGAAGAGCCAGAAAAATAAATACCCACTGAAAATCAGCTTGTGGAGGAAGACGTAGAATCAATTGGGGAAGAGAAGGCTAAAACCCCACCTTTCCTGTTGACTCGAAAAATCTTGAACCATAAGGTGCATAATTGTTTGGTAGACTCTGGATCGTTGGTGAATGTTATGTCGCTCGCAGTTTGCAAGAAAATTAATGGGCAGCCAAAACCCACTGCTTGGGAAGTTATTCAACTAGACAGAACTAGTGTGAAAGTAGTGGGGGAAATGAGGAATGTTCTCATTCGTTTAGCTGCAAACAACAAGATATGTCAATTTATTGATATTATGGTGGCTGACATACCAGATGGATATGGGCTTATTCTGAACCAAGACTGCCCTGCAAGGTTAAAGGGGTATTTTTGTCGGACTGGTCTCATTTATGGTTACCTCATAAGGGTACCCCAAATCAGATCAAAATTTTGAGAGAACCTTACATGAAACACACTATCACTAAGTTGGGGGAAGGAAATGAATCTGCTAATTCTGTTCTGGGAAATTATCTAACGGAGCTTGAACTAAGATATCATGCATTAAAAAAAGCCAGCAATATGATTGACATTCAGCCTGATCTCCTTCGATTTTCTCGGGCTCATGAGATTGATTGTAAATTAGTAGACATGGTTTCAGTTTCAAAAATAGTACAATTATACCATGGTTAGGTATCTCATGTTTGCAATCCAGCCTAGTCCCTTGACTCACTAGATTGAAGGATTTTCAGGGGTTGGCACATTTTTCTTTTCTTTTGTTTTAATGATTTTGTACATAAATAATTTGATGTCGTTTTGCTTTGATTTACCACTTTGTTTCTAGTTATTTTTGTTTTGAATAAAGAGGCAAACTTTTGGTTGCATGGAAACATCGGGGTTCTAGATTAACTAAAATCTTTGGGAAAATACTGTGTGTTTTATTTTGGGAGATGATAGAATGTCTTCTAGTAGGTAGTTTTCCTAATTGGCCATACATTCATTGAAGCCCTACTTAACCCCTGTAAATAACTCAGAATTAAGAGGTCTGGAATAATATTTCGAGGCTCCATCCATTTCACATCTAAGTTGTCCTAGGGAGTGATAGAAAAAGGCCCACGAAGAGGAAGCAAGGTAAACAGTTTACTATAAATAAATGATCCCATGCCATAATTTTAAAATCCTAAAGGCTGTTAAGAGTCAAGACTCCAAAAAGAAGCAATACATATCAAAGCAAAGTGTCAGAAACATGAATTTCAATCTGCTAAAAGTTCTTCTCCGTCCGTGAGCTGAAAAGTAAATTCTTCCCTCACACAAAAGGACACTATGGATAGAAGAGCTTGAATAAAATTCAGAAGGAGAGGCAGATGGAGGACTCAAAAGAACAAAAGTGCAAGTGGCACAAAAGTGCAATTGGCATGGGAATGAGGAACAAAGGAATAGTTTTGTTTATCATATGTTACGATCTTGTGGTGTCCAAGCTAAGAACTACCCAAAGAATCTAGTAAAATAAATCTAACCTGTTAGGCCTCAAAAGAGTTATCTGGACTGTCAAATATTTTGGGTGTTCCCATTTCCCAAAGAATGGACTGCTTCTCGATGATTTAAATGTATGTGTTTCCCATCTTAGGAATACAAGAATCTAGAAGAATTCAACTTATGAGTTAGATGATTAAACAGTCTTTTACTGGGAAGAAGTTAAGTTAGAAATCTGGGGTTCACCAGGTAGTCGCCAATTGTTGCAGCTGCAACAATTTCCCAAAATTAAAAAAATTTTAGGACCCTCCTTTGATTCATTTTGGCTCAGCTTTTGGGTTTGATTTATGTTTTGCGCAAAGATTACTCTTATGCCAGAAATGTTTCACTATTTGTTTTTCCTTGCCATCGGAAGGGTTTTGGAATTTTAAGTCGAAATTCTAGTCATCTGCACACCCGCCGTTGCGGAAAGGTAACAGGAAGCCGAGTCTAATCCAAGATTTGTTCTCTCCGATGCGCTTATTTATTTATTTATTTGTCTTAATCGGTGTCCTGTTGGAATACCGTCAGAACTTATTGTCTCTACGGTTTCCGTAGTTACGGATAGTGCATTGCGAAGTTCCCCAATGATTGTATTAACTTCTTTCGACTCCACCATTTTGTTTCACTAATTATTGAGATTTCAGCGTTCGCCGTTGCGGCTTTGAAAAGCATTGTCTTTCCGGCGTAGTTTGATTTTATTTTTCATGGGGCCGATGTTTTGGTCGAAGTCATGTTTGTTTTTTCTCTGATTTTTGCCAGTCTGCGGAACTTGGTTTCTGTTGTGGTTTCCCCATTGTGGCTCTCCGTCCTTCTAACTCTTCGATGCTTTAGTCTTGTGGGCTCCGATACGAGTATGGTTTTGGTTCTCTGTAGATGCCTTTGCGGTTCCCCTAACTATTTCATCGTCCACCATTACGGAGGAAGTGTTGAATTGGTCGACGATCCCTTAGTTGTTTACCGCACGATGACCTTTTTATTCCCGCTGATTATAGTTGAATAGGGTGTATATATAGTGGAACTAGGGGCTTATTATTTTATCGTATTTTTGGATTTTCTTTGCGCTGTCATTTTCGATCAAGCAGACCAGGTTTCTCGTTTTCGGTACCCTCGCTCCTAGGTGGCTCTGCCATGGAAGTTCAATGGTTTTCCTCCCACCAGTCACGCAACAGTGCCAGGTAGGCTCTTATGCTCGTTTCCCATTCCGTTCAGTTGGACGAGTTGTTTTGTTGGCTCCGCGGTTAGCATTTTACTTAGGTTTCCATCTTAACATGTATATATTCTAAGGTGAATGGTGTGACTGTCAATGGGGGGGGTCTTTGTGGCGTACTTGACGTTTTCTTCCATGACCATTATGGTCTTACATCCTGCACTCGATTGTTGGGGAAATTGGTGCAGACGATCGTTACGGTGTCCGCACCAGTTTTCCCCATTTTGTGTTTGGCCGTCCAGGAAGGGCTTTCACGGCTTTCCTAGGGAATTTCGGGTTTGTTTCCGCTAGTCCGGTTTCCCTCCTTTTGCGATTCAGGTCCTCGGTGTTTTTTTTAGTTCACTACTTAGGGCGACCATGTTCGCCGTCGAATTCGAACCCCGAATCGGTCTGGGTTAGAATCACATTAATCGGTATAAAATGGACCGTGAGATAAGCATGTACAGTCTTCTAGGATGCTATCACCTGTAGCATCCCCCTTGATCTTTTTAGATTAGGTTCCTTAGGTGTTCTACGTAACGTGTAGGTTGTGGCGTCGAGAGAGGGCCGAGGACTATTTTCATTTTTTATGAGGGCCTTGTTTTTCCACATCCGAACTCTGTTGGACTAAGATGGTTTTAGTTTTTGGCAGGAGCATTTTTTTGAACATGTTTTGCTTATTTTTATAACTAAAGTCATGTTTAACGCAGATGAGGTGAAAACGCTTATATTGTTATCTTTATATTTAAAAGTTGTCTGGAAATGACCTAACAAGAACCTAAAATATATTTCTGTATATGACAGGGAAATTCCTTAGAACTTAAGATGTCTAAACGACAAAAGAAGAAGGTTCCCGCGGTCGAAGAGGAACCCGAAGTCGAAGTCATCAAAAGAGTCGAATATACTTGAAAAGACACCAAATGCATAAGTGGTGTGGAGCCCGAATATTAGTGGGGAGAGATTTACAGACTGATTACATGCCAAGAGGTTCCTGACATAGGTTTTGAGGAAGAAAACATCTATGCCAACATAGAGAGATCCTCCTTGATGAAAATTGCTACTAGACCTGAGATTTTTCCATGCTTAGAGGTGATTGGGTGGATTCTGCCCAGGGCAGATGTAACCACCATGATTCTAGAGAATGTTGATAAACAGGGTTATGCTACCTATAGCCCTAGATATGTAGCCCCGGCCTACCACTTGCCAGAAGCACAAATATATCTGAATGAAGACTGGCTGAAAAGTATCAGGATGGACCTCGTCGAGACACTCAAGAGAATGCTCATGCCTGGAAAAAACTTTAGAACCAGGACAACTGGGGAATATGAAACTACAAGTCTAAGAACCCCTTATAGGTTCATTTCCTTAATGCTGAATAGGATTTTCAGGAGATCCCACGGTAAAAGCTTCAAATTAGAATGGGTGCCGGTAATTTTCTTTGTTGCAACACAGGGGACCGTTTTCAACTGGGCCAACATTGTGTCCAATAGCCTCTCGGCCTGCATGGCAACAGCCTTGGGAGGGGTGTCCCAAAAAAGATTAGAGTTCTACATGAGCTCTATACTGATTGATTGCATACTTTTCAATCAACCCTTCCCCAACCTGAGGTGCATCTGGGACCAAGAAAGAATACTGGTTTACTCAGTATACAAGCCACTATGGGCCCACAAATACCACAGTCACTACAGGGAAGAGTGTGATCATTTCATTATTCCATTGTACACCCTGATTTTCTTGAAAGAATGCAACTGCATGTCGGAGGAGGCATTGCAGGTGATTGAAGAGTATGCTGATTATTACTTGACTGAGGATGGACTATATTTCCAAATGTTTCAGTGCTCTAGAGCTCCCTCACTACTACCTAAATATGCCACGGACTATGTAGTCCACAAAGAGGCAGTTAGGCAAGTATTTCTAGATGGCATAGGAAGTTTTCTATTTGAGCATAAGAAAGCAGCATACCCTCCTTTGCCTTTCAGACTGGGAAGTTACAAATTTACCAGGGTAAAGAAGGTCGATGAATTCGTGGAGGAGTTGGAAAAGTTCCATTTTGGGGAAATGCGTTTCCACATACATGACTGCTGAGACAAGGTTGCAGAGCACTGCAAAGAGGTGAATGTACATTTTGAGTACACTAGCCACTGGGACAAATAAGAGTCCATTTTCCACAGTGCACCAAACATGACAGCCTTAAGAAGAAGGTTTAAAAAAAAGATCACCACCAAAGGTGGAAAGGGATAGGACGAGCAGGAAAAGGCCGAGGAGGAGGAAACCGGGAAAAGGAATGAAGAGGTTAGGAGGCTATCCCAAGAGCCTAAAGGTTGGATAAAAGGAGATGAGGAGGAAAAGAGAAGAGCTACACAGGAGGCAGCCAGAAAAGAAGAAGAAGCTTCCAAAAGTGAAGAAGAAGAAAGAAAAAGTAAGATAGATGAGGAGCTAAAGAAGCAGGAAGCATAGAAGATGAAACTGACACAGGCAGTGATAGAGCAATCAGCCCCTGATGCAGCAGATAGTCAAGCTCAGGACTTGGAAAACCCTGACATTCAAAATCCTGAAGCGCCTGCTACCAGCACACCAGGACAGGCCATGGTCCCCACCCTTAGATTAATCCCATTTGAACAGAAAAAAGGGGAGGAAGTACCGAATTTTAATACTATCTTTTATGATAAAGAAAAGAAGAGGATAGTAAAGAGGACCAAGAGGATGGTTGAAACTAGGGGGCTATCTGGAAAAATGATAAATGATACAACTATTGTGTATGGGACATACAAAGACCCCAGGTTCACTATCAGAGCGGGGGCTGCAATGATCCATGCTTCCGAGGACAATGTAGACAAAATAATGACGGATATTGAGCAGTCATAGAAGTCTTCTTCTCAACTCAAATATACCTTGAGAAAGGAAAGGGAAGAAAATAATCGGTTAAAAATAAAGTTTGAAGACATGCAAGAGGAAATCAAGTCTTCAAAAGCTAAACTTCAGATCCTCCAGATAGAGAAGAGATATGTGGAGACCACCCAAGAATGTCTGGAGAAAGTACAACAGGAATACCAAGAGTTGAGGGCAGAAAAGGAACAACTGCTAGGTAGGATAGGAAATTTGGAGCTGCAGAAGGCTACCTTGGAGGAAGGTGAAAGGCAATCTCAAGCGCAGAAGGAAGAAATTAAAGAGCAGATCACCTCGTTGACAATAGCTTTAGAAGAATCCATGGAACAAAAGGTTAGTCTACAGCCTTTCAAGGAGCATTTCCTGGCACAGAGAAGCAGGATGCACCAGTTACAGATGGCTATTGAAGAAGAGCGGTGT
The DNA here is from genome assembly GCA_001517045.1 of Pseudotsuga menziesii. Classification (NCBI taxonomy): domain Eukaryota; kingdom Viridiplantae; phylum Streptophyta; class Pinopsida; order Pinales; family Pinaceae; genus Pseudotsuga; species Pseudotsuga menziesii. Next base: position 79,571 of record LPNX010327834.1, on the reverse strand, counting down.
AAGGTATTGCAGGTAGATAATCGGCTACAAGATATTTTGGAAACCTCTTCTTATTTTATTGACATATATAAGGACATCCTGGAAGTCCAGACAGGAAGGATGGCAAGGTTAGAAGCTAATGAAGAAACTCCTGCAGAGTTACCCTCAAAAGATCAACCATCTCTCAAGCAGGACTATGATTTGTTGGAGTTTTCCATCAACATGGCTGAAGAGTTGAAGAAGGCTGTTAAAAAGACAAGAGGAACCTGCGCAGAATTCTTCAGGAGGCTGTTGATTACTTATAATCGATGCCAGGTAGAGGCTGAGCAAAGAATGGATGCTTTTCCAGACCACAACCTATTTTTGGAAATTTTACAAAGAAGGTATCATGAAGATGAAAAACGAATACAGCACATTAAGGATCTAGATGAACAGACCCTAAGGAATGAGGTAGATCATTCCGCGATTAGTGTGCAGTTGTTAGAAGACCGGCTTTGCCTGAGTACAGCCAGGATAGAAGTCATCAGAAACCGGGCTCCAAAATTTGAAATAAACATTCGATTCTTGGAACCTTCTGAATTTGAAAGTATTGATTCCGAAGCTTCAACATTGAATAAATTTTTGAATAATCAAGCGGGGCCCTCATCATGAACATTAGTCCACTTTTATAATATTTTGTAAATTTTATAAACACTTAGAGAATTAAATTTTTTGGGAGGCGAAGAGTTGGGGAAGTCCAAGAGTCATCCGTGGGCAGCCCAACAGTCTTGTTCTTTTGTATAAATATATATTATTTAGATGAGAAGAGGACTTTTTCCCAGTTATATGAGTAAAGACATGTTGTGAGAAGAACTATTTCCTTTTGCAATAGAGAATTACAGTTTGCTTGTTGGAAAAATATTCGCGGGATGTTCAAATGTTATGCTATGGATTTGTTGAAGAGGAACTATTTCGTTTTCAGCTTTATGTCCATTAACTGTGAGATCTTTCTAACTCTTAGGACCTATGTTCTTGTTTGAATGATTTCCGGTTCTTTTTATGAAGATTACCACCATGAGTAATGAATGTTGTTCATAAGCAATTGGCTATCTGGTTGTTTAGATATCTTTAATTGTTCATGTGTTTTGGAAGAAATATTAGCTATCTAAAATTTCTCTTTATAATGCATGCACAAGATACATTACTCATTAATAAGTGACAACCTCACTCCCTGGGGATAGGTAGGTAGTTAGATTTAATTTCTTGTTGTGTGTGTGATTTAGATGCATGAGAGTTTAAGATGAGAGGTAAGAACTTGAGCATCACATTGTGAATACTCCTTGCATTCTCTATCAATATTCATGTTAAATAGGCACTTGCATATCATACTTAAAGGCAAAATACAAATATATATACGGTTTACTGGGTCGCAATTGGTAAAACCTCTTATTTTTGTTACTTGACCTACGGTAGCTGGACCGCAAACTAGACGGATTCCCTACACCAAATAGTCATAGGCTAGTTGGGAATGTTTATTGGGGAGAATCCCTTACTGTTGTTGCCTGTGAATTTTCAGGCCTCAACACCTTGCTCTTGCTACTTGGAAATTCCTTCTTCATATTCTTTCCTTTCGTAGATCCTTTACATACACCTTCATGTTTTGTATGCATTTCTGGAAGACCTTCAACAACTTTGCTTGCAAGTGGTAGTGCCCTGTAATGCACATGTGCAAGCCTTCTATGCCAAAGTTCATTTGGTTCTACTGAGCCATGAACCAAATCTTTTTATGGTTGGCCCTTCAACTTGTATAGTCCTCCTTCTTGCTCTCCAATTACTATTTCATCGTCAATAGTCTTTCCTTTTGGCCACATGAGGACTTAGCCACATATAAATGTAACCCTCATTCCTTTTGCATCTAGTGTTGAGATTGAGAGAAGGTTGTTCTTTAGTCCTCGTACAAATAGTACATCCTTCATTTTCATAGACTTTACAGAGTCTAGCTTGTAGGAGGATTCACCTCTACTTTTTATTGGATACTGGTATTCATCCCCAAGTTTCACCTTGTGGGGTGATTCATGTTCTGATAGTTTCATAAAGGGTTCCTTAAATGTTGTCATGTGTTTGGAAGCACCACTATCTATAACCCAATCATTGCTTCCATGTGAGACAGTTCCCGTGAGGGAAGAGATCAGAACATATTCTTCATCACTTGAAGAATCATCACTTTCTTTTTTGGCTCTCTTCTTGGGAAGTTCATTGTCTTCTGTAGTGTGAGCATGATGTTTTTTTTTGTTTCCCTTTTTCTTGTGAGAACCATCTTTGTTTTTAGGATAGTATCTGGATATGTGTCCTTTATCATCACATGTATAACATCTGATATTAGATAGGTCTCTTCTAGGGTGTGAATTATTACCTTTGGAGTTATGATGGTCCCTTCTGGTTTTCTTGGTGTGGACTGTGAGATCTTTATCTTCATTTCCCATCTTTTCTTCTCGATCTACTATTCGAGCTTCTTCTTGTGAGCATTCCTCCCACAGTCTTAGATTCTTCCTAGCATAGATTACTTGAATGAAAGAGTCTCATGCCCTAGGAATACCATTCAAGGTGGTTATCACAATCTATGCATTCTATACATCTTCATCTACTGCTTTCAGTTGTTCCTTGATCTGAGAGACCCTTGTAAAGTAAGACTGGATGGTCTCCACATTCTAGATATTTACATTCTTCAGTTGGTTTCTCAGAGTAATCTTTCGGTTTATGTTCTTCCCTTCAAATAACTTGGTCAGGGAATCAAACATCTCTTTAGGTGTCTTTAGAGCGGACATCTGTGGTATGAGGTGATCCTTGATTGAATCAACAATAATCCTCTTAGCCATGACCAATTTATTCTTGTGTAAGGATTTAGGCTCATCTGCCTTTGGAACTGGAGCCTCTTCATTGATGTAAGAGTCCAACTCATTTTCTTCCAGGACCAGGGAGATCCTATACTTCCAAGCTTTGAATTTATCAACTCCCTCAAGTTTTTCATCAAGATTGGTATGATGAGACAATAACAAAGAACCTCAAATGGAAATACAAAATATTTAGATCTTACCAGGTTATGATGTCGGAACTGGATCTGGAGCTGAATTTCTACAGAGTTGGTTCAGGAGTAGATTAGGGTTTGACTTTCTCGGAGTTCTACCCAACCAAAAAATTTGATCTTGATCTATAAACTTTGATTTTGGGGAGGAGATCAATCCAGGCCCGGGATTACTAAAAAAATCCACTTCTGTGGAAAGCCCTAATTTTTGGCAGCAATTTCAGTTCAAAAATTGAAAATGCTCAGAATCATATTTTGCTTCGACAGAAATATGTGCCCTGGAGAGGAGATTTCTCCCAACCTCATTTTGCTAAAAATCTATGGAGAGAGATCCAAAAAGTAGGAAGCCCTAGTTTTCGCAGCTGCACAGTGTCTTCTTCTTAGGTTAGCTCTGATACCATGTAAGATTTTTAACATTTAAGCTATATGATCTTAGGATCTTATCTAAGAGAATAACAAGCAAAGCAATCAAACACAAGAGACAATGAACACAAAGATTTTCCTCGGGGAAACCATAAAGGAGAAACCCCCACAACTTCCTCAGAGATAGAATCAACACCAAAATTAAAACCCAAAGACAGTAAGATGATCTCCCGACAGTAGTAGTCTCTCTCTCTATTGTCCCAGCTTCTTCTCTCTCTTTCTCAGTTATGCGCTACAACCGAGTGTGAGTGAATGAGTATGAATGTGTGATAAATAGAGAGGCTCCCTCTCTATTTATACTAATTCCCAACTTGACAATAACTCACTAGGGATGAATTCTCTAGGAGAGTCTAATAACACTAGGGCCCCAAAACTGCAGGGACTTTAACCCTTGATCAATAAGGAGGGTTATACTCTATGAATTTACATGACTTGTTTACATTATTGAATATCCCGATCAGAACATCGGGGCATGACATGACTCAAGTACATTACAGATACTTCCCGAAATAAACATCGAGGTACAATACATAAGATATACAAGTGAATACATTCCGAAGTTCCAAATACATCAACAACAACTACATAAGATATTATGGGACCATGTAAAGCGAATGAGATAATATGACAAAAGAGAAAAAGTGAGTGCTCACTTAACTTGATCTTGAAATTAGGTTCAGATGATTCTTGATGTGCTTAATACTTTGAACCATGTGAAGTAAAATCAGCTCCAAATGTGAGGACCAAACATCCAAGCGAATATAAGAGGTCTCAATCTTTTCTAGAATTGTGAGGAGATTGGCATGTGATTGAGCAGGAAGGAGGAGGAGGCCTGGGAAAATGGAGACCGAATGCTTGAGCTCCATAACCTAATATAGGTTCCAAATATCCAATGATTCAAAAAACTTAACACTAGCAAAATCATAAGAAGAAACAAACATTGAATCCCTAGCAGTAAATTTTAAAAAGACTTGAGGTGCTTGATTTTTCACACCAAAATTGATGAGATCAGTTACAAGAATAATTGAGAGACCTTGAAACTCTAAATTCAAACCAAATAAGGTGATATAAGATCCAAGAATGTGGAACAAAAGTCCTAAGTGCACCATTGAGATGGAATATGCACAATTTTCTCCTTCTTTAGAAAAACTTTGTTTATCGATGCAAGTGATCAGGAAGGAATTCACTAGAAGAATTGGATATTTAAGGGTGAATGGATCACTTCCCAAATATGATATTTCTTCCATAACATCCAAAATATCACTTCTCTACACACTAGTAGCAATATTGGAGAGAGAGGAATTATATTTCTCTTTAGCTCCTTAAGTAGTCACTAGCAAACTTTGCACATAATTTAGGATAGAATAATCACTGGAGAATGACCAAGTGGGATGGAAGAATATTTTTTTGTTCAACAATGGAGGTTCAAATATCCTATTCTAGAGCAATTTCATGAAAAAATGATAAATCAAATTTCTCCAAAACTTTGATAGCAATAACAGGAGTCTCATCGAGGAGACTTTCACAAATTCGAATTGAATGAGCAATTTCTTCATCTTGAAATTTTTGTACCTTTACAAAAATAGAAAGAAATTTTTTGTTATAGCCTCACCAGGCTCTGACACCATATTAGAGTATGACAGGCAGATATTGAGACAAAAATAGTCTTTACATATATTGCACAATAAAAATATAGAGAAGAATAATTGCTATTACACAATGAGTTGAAGAACAATATGAAAGATATTCCATTACAATAATATTCACATTTGAATAACTGAAGAGGAAGTTGAATATAAAAACCTAAACTAACTTAGGATCTAACTTAGTGTGGGAAAATCACCTCTAGATCTAACTAGTGCAACTATAGATCACTAAAATAGTTAATAACCAGTTAACTGAAGAGGGTAGGTGAACAAAGGCTCACAACTAGTTAACTGAAGAGGGTAAGTGAACAAAGGCACCTATATTCCCTTGAATCATGCAAACTAGTGCTAGATACAATGGGAGTGATCTAAATGATGGGGATCGGATCACAATAGGACATGACTGAATTCCTACTAGAGTCAACTGTTGGTGACACTTCGAGTGGATTCTTAAATTATAGGGATTGATCCCTACAACACCAAAATGCATGCAAACATGTGAAATAAGTGGTATATGTCTAGTAGATGTGTCCCCCATGCACTGGTGAACTGATCAAGACCTCCTAAGCTAGTTAAATAAACAAATAGATTAATGTGTTCAAAGAGAGGATTAATAATAATCCTAACACCAAATTCATTGTGGATTGATCTAATAATTTTGACCATTTGTAGGTGGTAGAGATGGAACAATGGAGTCTTAAAGTGAAAGTTCTTACTCCAAATTTTATGATATTACCTTTGATCATATATATAGGGAAACCAATTCTCTTGTTAATAGGATCTCTAAAAAAGGCTCTTGGATGTGCTAAAGGTATTATGTACTTTGAGAAATGTGAAGGTAGAAGTATAGTAGAGGTAGATCCGTTTAAGGATTTTTAGGTAGACTCCTTTCTCTTTGGCTTTAGTTTGATATTGGGAACTATGAGGTTAAGGTTATTTGGGTTTGAATATCTAGCCTTGTTAAGGCATTCTTGCTGGGTTATGCACTGATTTTAGTCATATCTGATTTTCTTTCTACTTGGCTTATTAGGCCATGAGTTGTTTGCATCTTTCTAAATGTTTGGGAAATCTTAATGCTATTTGTTTGTTGAAATCTTTGGTTATGATGATGTATTTGGTTTTTATAGACATTTTTGGTCATGATCTGAGCAGTGTTTAAGACTACTGTACTTAATAAATTTGATTCTATCATAATAAAAAGTTATTACTTTTTTTTTGGAAAAAATAAGCCATCATTAAACCATGCTTTACATAATAGGGGTTTGAATACATATGAGATAGTTAAATATTAAACCAATTTATATCCTCTTAACTTCGGATCTACCGAGGTCTTAAATCTAGATCTACCAAGGTCAAGAAGGATAAAATCCCCTAAAGTGTAAAATTTGAGGAAAGGTTTTTACCTCGAGGGACTTGATCCCTCTCCCTGCTTGGTAGATCTAAAGTTAAGATTTAATTCATTTCATTGGGTTGGGCATGATTGAAGGACATATACTGTTGACATGGAAACTAGAGATTGAGACAAGTCATCCATAATATTGTAGTTGTGGGAGATATTCATGTGAAGGTTATGAGGGATATGCCAAAGTGGTTCCTTTAATATCCTCAGGACTTATTCAATGTTGGGGAATATTATCTGCAAATGCCCTCCCAAGGTGACAGGGGACCTTGGGGCCTCCACTATAACTAGTGAGAGTTCAGGGTTGGTATACCCTTTGAATCGAGTCTGAAGATGGATGTTGCTTATGTTCATGTAAATGTTTTGGTAAGAGCCATCATTTTGGGGATGCGGTTCTTATTATTGTGTTGCAACTCCTTGNGGGGGGGGGGGGGGGGGGGGGGCGGGGGGTTCCAAAGAATGATGTCGAGGGGAATCTGGGAGGATGGTGTGTAATTATCTTGATTGTGCATAAATGATGTCAAAGTGTTGGGCCTTTATAATGGGTTATTCATCATATTATGGAATGTTTTTTTCCATATCATTTGGAATAGACAGTTAGAGTGCTTTAAGGAATCAATCCAAAATGAATTGATGTTGGATATCGATTTTTCACTACGTGCAATGCCTATGCCACTCGTGGATATGGTATGCTACATGGGTAGAAGTGTTTTGGATAAATTCTATGAGAAAATTGAGACTGAGGTCATGTCATATTCTTAATTTAAATTAGGTGAGAAATTTGGTGTCTATCATCCCAAAAGTGGTATAGGAATACCCTGGTAGATTTACGTACCATTTCGTAGATGTATCAATGAGAGTTTATTGGAAGAGGAAAAAGATCATAGAATCTTCTACTACGTTGTTGGAGAAACACCATAGATGGAATGGCATGATATGAGATCATCTCCTTGTTTCCCTTCAAACTTAGCGATGTTTGAAGGGAGACTATCAGGCATATGAGGCCACACTATATCACAAGCTATGGGGTCATTGATTAGATTTGCTAAATCATATAGATTCAAGCTAGCCATGAATGGTAGGTTTCGGTTAGGTGTAACCATCATATTATGTGTGTTGTTTCCTCGAGGGGGAGAATGATGAGTATGTGTTGGTGATCTCTATCCTTGATTAAAGGACAAAGGTGTTGTGTGACCTCTTCCCCAAGAGGGAGAATAAGGTGGGGTATTTCCTTTGTGGGGTTGAAACAAAGGTGAGCCTCTTCCATGAGAGGATGAAGTAAAAGGGGTCCAAACTCTCTTTGAGTGGAGAGAAAGAATCAAGAAAGGCATAGCCTCAATTGGAGGATCCAATCAATGTGGAATAGGATTAGCCTCGACTGAGTGATACTTTTTGTGAACCATGGGGAGAAAATGAGAAAAAACCCCTTAAGATAGGGGATAGGCATTGTAGTTTGTGAGACTGCATTTGGGGGGGGGGTTATTCCTCTATGGTGGAAGTCTAGTGACAAAGTAAGAGTGATGTTGTGAATAAACACAATTAAACAATTATAAAAATATTCCAACCACAATAGATGAAAAATTGTGCAATAAGTGAGTGATATGTGCAATGTCGTTTTAGTGAAAATGGTCCCACATGTAGGTTCTTTTTAATTACAAGTTAGTGAACTTGTATTTAAAAAGAAAATAAATGTAAAATTCCCTAAAGACCTAATGCCTTTCCTCTCATATGTAACTAGGCCTTCCAAAAGTAGAATTGTAGGTGACAATGGGATCCATGCATCAATTGACTAGTGAAGGTAACACAGATCTAGTTATATAGTTGATAGGGCCAATGTTCCAATTAACAATACTTGTGAACACTTCCCAATTACAATAGTTGACTTCATGAGTCACTTGCAACCACAAATTATCCTTGTTTATGTACTAATTTGGGACACTAAGATACTTCATGTCAAGTGTGAATTAGTGATTAGGATTGCACTGTATAGTATCACCCCCCTACAACGAGCTGAGTGACTCATAGGGGAGAGAAGGGAAGCTATACCTCATCTTTCACCTCCTTGGTCATGACACACTTTTGATGCAGGTTTTCTTTTAGCGCTTGCTAATAGTAGGATTTTGATAGTACGTTATAATTCAACAATACCATGTTTCAAAAATTCCTAATGAAACTATATTGGTGGGTGTTATTTCGATTCCCAGACCACACAATCCTACCAAACTAATATGTTTTTTTGTTACCTCCTGCGGAGGATTTTAGTTGGTTTAGAAATTACAAGGGTTGATTTTAAGGGCTCAAATTTAGTTAAGGTGTGTAAGGGAGGCATATCACAATTCCCTTCCTTTTTTATGCACCAAGATCATATGTAATGCGAGGTGAAGAGCATACTTAGTTTTGGAAGATATTTTAGGTCCCATAGTGTATTGTAGTGGTGTAAACACATGTGAAATAAGAAAATTGATTTTTGCAATTAACTAAAGCGCATAAAGTAAATACAAATGGAGATTTAATTTCAACACTAAATATGCTAATGATGCTTTCAAAACAAAATACTAATAAACTAAGTGTGCAATGGAGGTATTTCACACTTTTCTACCTTTTCTGATTCACCAAGATCACATAAAGCATGAGGTGAAGATCATATTTCAAGAGAGGAGATCAGTATTTAGGTCCTTGCTTGTGTGCAAAAGTGGATTTACACTAATTTAACTAAATATGTAAAGTAATAAAAAAACACAAGTTCTCTTGAATACTATTGCAAAAATGAGACCCGTTGAAAGACTCAAGGTTGGTTACTTAGGTATACTTCAAGGGAAGACCCCTTTATTTTCTAATCTTAGGATAAGTGAGATAATTATTATAGAAAAATTTGAACTATTGGAAGTTAATTATAGTTCATTAGTGAGTATCCATTTGGGTTTCAAGATTGATGCAAAACATTTATAAAGAAAATAAAAGATAACCACATAGAAAACAAATAGATAGGTTCGTAGTAGTTTGTAAAAAGAGCTCACTGGCGTGCCACTGCGTGATCATAGCACAAATATTTCACACATGAAATGACAAATAGAACTGCATTACTGTTAACACATGCAATAGCGTGATTGTTGAAGAAACGAGCGTGAAGGCTATGCAGCCATGACACCGAGATTTACACGTATGTGTAAAGAGATAAAATGACCGAATGGGGGATGGATTCCTGTGATGAATGGTATGGACCTCTTAGATTCAAATAACAATCAACTAAAAATTAAATACCCAACAAATAACAACCTATTTTAAAATACATGAACTAAAATGAAGTGGAGTTGCCATAAATATTGTTCTAAAAAAGATTGCACAAGGATGAATCCTTTCCACTTGGTAAGGGGAAAATCCGTATAGGATGAAACACGGATTCAGTATTAGGTGCCCCTATGGGTAGGGGGAATGTTCCAAGTGATCCCACAAGTGGTCATTAGTGAAACAAAATAAAAACAAAGAAAATGAAACAAAACAAAAACAAATAAAATGAAAAAAATTAAAACAAAGAACAAGGGGTAGGAATGCAAAATGCAACAACCAATAGATGCCAAACCACTTTGTATTCCATACTGTTCAAGCATGTAAAACACCTAGGAGGCATGGGATTCAAAGGGAATCCAACAATATCCCTTAGGGAAGTCTATTTAGTTCACACTAAATGCTAAGTAGCTTGAAGAACAAACGAGAAGAACACTCACCCCTTGGAGGAAGGGGGCAAGGTATATTGGTATATTCTAAACAAGAGGGAAGATATGAGCTATAAGGGATCTCTATCACAATTACAACATTAGAAAATTTATTTAATTTCTTGTTTTAACATGCATTCACATGGATTCCTTTTATAGTCCAAGAGGTGGCCAAGAAACAAATATATCCAAGTGTGAACCCCATCACCTCATGAACTTACTTCAAGGTACATAATGGGGGATATTCAATGAACCCAAGTACATGAGGAGCCAAATTCAAATTTTTGGAGGTGATGGAGCTTTCATGAGATTTTAATGGACTGCGGGTGGTTGAGATCCCGCAATTTAGATAGTTACACAGATATAGAGGGAAAACCCACCAGATACTGCATGGGAACCAAAATGGTAATACATGTGGCAATGAATATAAATAGAGATTTGGTTGTGTTGTTTTCTCTTTTGACTGCTCGTTGGAATTTATGGACTCATACTACTTCTTGTATATGATGAAGATGTCTTCAGTGGGATGCATGCTATATGTTGATGACACCTTACTATGTAAATTAGAAAAATATTGTGTGATATTTAAGCATTAGAAACCATAAGATAAAAGGAAAACATGATAAAATAGGGGTATAGTCCCAGCTTCCATCTAATATAAAATTACAGCCTCATTGGGAAACCAAATCCCATGGATAAAAAAATCCTTGTTCTTCTCTCATAACACCTTAGAAAATATAAAAATACCCACCTCAACCATATTCCTTCATATGAAACAAAATAAATAACCATGTGCAACCATGATAAATTAAAATAAATAAATACTACCACATAATATCATAACCATTCAAAACTACATAAGCTCTAAATATGCCAAAAATATTTATGTATCCAATAAATATTATCCACCGTCCAAAAATACCAATGTACGATTAGAACAATCCATGACTATGCCAATACAACAAAGTGTAACCAATCTAGATGGTGGATGGGATGTGGTAGAACCAAAATGAGAACATGAGAATGGACGCGAGTGAAGATGCATTAAGGGAGAGACATCAAGATGAATATAATCAAAATTGATAACCATCCTCATAGTAGGACACAAGTTAGTATTAGCTAGAACATTTTGGGTTGGAGGGGAAGGACTAGAAGAAGCATATGTGGAAACATGAATGTCTAATATGTAAGAGAAAGAACAACTATGATAGGGTTAGGGGAACCATGAAGAGACATGGTGGGAATTTGTGTGGCCACTTGTTGTTTCACTTTGTCAAGGAAACATGGCTCTTTTGTTGGGGCCTAAATATTAGTGTTTGGATAAAAAGAGGTAGAGGGACTTATATCCAATGAGATAATAACAAAGGAATTGTGTACCAACTATTTTGGTATTATAGCCTACCAACCAAAAAAAATGGAAAAATGTGGGTTTGGATCAACTAAAATGAAGTGGAGTCACCATAAATACTATTTTGAAAAAATATTGCACAAGGATGAATCCATTCCACTTGGTAATGGGAAAATCCTTGTAGGATGAAAAAATGATTCAATATTAGGTTCCTCAATGGGTAGGGGGAGTTCTCCAAGCGATCCTGCAAGTGGTCATTAGTGAAACAAAATAAAAACAAAGAATATGAAACAAAATAAAACAAATAAAATGGAAAACTGAAACAAAGAACAAGGGGTAGGAATGCAAATTCCAACAACCAATAGATTCCAAACCACTTTTGTATTCCCTAATAATAAAGCATGTACAACACCTAGGAGGTGTGGGATTCAAAGGGAAGCCAACAATATCCCTTAGGGAGGTCTATTTAGTCTACACTAGATGTTAAGTATCTTGAAGAACAAATGAGAAGAACACTCACCCCTTGGAGGAAGGTGGAAAGGGAGCTTGGGATATGATAAAAAAGAGGGAATATGTGAGCTATAAGGGAGCTATATCAAAATTCCAGCATCATAAACTTACTCTAATTTATTATTTTAATATGCATTCCCATGGCTTTCTTTTATAGGCCAAGAAACAACTAGATCCAAGTGTGATCCCCATCACCTCATTAACTTGCTTCAAGGTACATAATGGCGGATATTCAATGATCCCAAGTAATGAGGAGCCAAATTCAAAATTTTGGAGGTGATGGAGCTTTCATGAGATTTTAATGCGCTATATGTGGTTGAGATCCTGCCATTTTGACATTCGTATAGATATAGAGGGAAAACCCACCAGATACTGCGTGGGAACCAAAATGGTAATACATGTAGCAATGCATATAAATATATATTTGGTCGTGTAGTTTGTATTTTGACTGTTAGTTGGAATTTCTGGACTCATACTACTTATTGGATATGATGAAGATTTCTTCAATGGGATGAATGTTATATGTTGATGATGCCTTACTGTGTAAATTACAAAATTACTGTGTCATATTTAAGTGTTAGAAACCATAAGATAAAAGGAAAACATGACAAAATAGGGGTATAGTCCCATCTTCCATTTAATATAAAATTAGATCCTCATTGGTAAACCAAATCCCATGGCTCAAAAAATCATTGTTATTCTCTCATAACACCTTAGAAAATTTAAAAATACCTACCTCAACCATATTCCTTCATATGAAAGAAAATAAATAACCATGTGCAACCATAAGCCATTAAAATAAATAATACTCCCACATAATATCATAACAATTCAAAACTACATCAGCTCTAAATATGCAAAAATTATTTATGTATCCAATAAATATTATCCATTGTCCAAAAATACCAATGTACGATTAGAACAATCCATGACTATGCCAATACAACAAAGTGTAACCAATCCAGATGGTGGATGGGATGTGGTAGAACCAAACTAAGAATATGAGAATGGACGTGAGTGAAGATGCATTGGGGGAGAGACACCAAGATGCATTTATTCAAAAGTGATAACCATCCTCATAGTAGGACATAAGTGATTATTAGTTATAGCAATTTGGTTTAGAGGGGGAGGAGTAGCAGAAGCATCTATGGAAGAATGAATGTCTAATATGTAAGAGAAAGAATGGATATGATAGGGTCAGTGGAACCATGAAGAGACATGGTTGGAATTTGTGTGGCCACTTGTTGTTTCACTTTGTCAAGGAAGCATGGCTCTTTTTTGGGGGCCTCAATATTAGTGTTTGGATAAAAAGTGGTAGAAGGACTTGTGTCCAATGAGATAATAACAAAGGTAGTGTATACCAACCAAAAAAATTGGAAAAATGTGGGTTTGTATCAACTAAAATGAAGTGGAGCCGCCATAAATATTGTTTCAAAAAATATTGCACAAGGATGAATCCTTTCCACTTTGTAAGTGGAAAAGCATTGTAGGATGAAACAAGGATTCAATATTAGGTTTCCCTATGGGTAGGGGGCTGCTCCAAGTGATCATGCAAGTGGTAATTAGTGCAACAAAATAAAAAATGAAGAAAATGAAAAAAAATAAAAACAAATAAATTGAAAAAAATAAAACAAAGAACAAGGGGTAGGAATGCAAACTCCAACAACTAATAGATTCCAAACCACTTTTGTATTCTCTAATGGTCAAGCATGTACAACACCTATGAGGTATGGAATTCAAAGGGAAGTCAACAATATCCCTTATGGAGGTCTATTTAGTCCACACTAGATGATAATTATCTTGAAGGACAAATGAGAAGAACACTCACCCCTGAGGGGAAGGTTTTTAGATTTTTATCATTCAAGCTAGCATTATGATCTTAGGATCTTTAACTGAGAGAATAACATGCACAGCAATAAACAAAAGAGATAAGAGACACAAATAATTTTCCTCAGGGAAACCATAAAGGAGAAAACCTTGCAAGTTCCTCAGAGATAGAATCAGCACAAAAAGTAAAACTAGAAAAACATAAAGATGATCTCCTGACAGCAGCAGTCTCTCTCTTGTCCCAACAACTTCTCCTCTCCCTCATGCACCCCAATGAGTGTGTGTGTTTATGATAAATAAAGAGGCTCACTCTCTATTTATATTATTTTGTTCACTTGAATCCCACTCCAACATGTCGGCCTCACTTAACAATTACTTACTAGAGCCAACATCTCTAGGAGTGTCTAATAACCCTAGTGCCACACAACTTGTGGGGACTTTTCCTCCTTTGACCAACAAGGATGGTTATCCTTAACACAATGGTGGGGACTATTGCCCATACTTACAATAAATCACCTAGGGTTGACTTCTCTAGGATAGTCTAATAACCCTAGGGCCCCACAACTGCAAGGAATTTAACCCTTGACAAATAGGAGGGTTACCCACAATGACTTGACATGACTTATTTACATTATAGAACCTCCCAATAGGAACATCGGGGCATGAAATGGCTCAAATACATTACAGATACATCCCAAAATAAACATCGGGGTACAATATATAAGATATATAGATGAATACATTCCGAAGTTACAAATACATTGACACTCCCTCTTAACTAGGAAGGTATTCTCTCGACACAATTTGTCAGCACTGGTCTACTTCTCTGGATCATCCTATCATCTGCATCTTTGAGTCATATTCATCTTCAATTCATCTTCATCTTCAAGTCATGTTTATCTTTAGGTCATCTTTATCTTGATCTGGATCATCACTCGATCTGGATCATCATCACTGGATCTGGATCATCTCTGCTAGATCAACATCACTAGATCTGAATCATCATCACTCAATCTAGATCATCACTTGATCTGGATCATCACTGCTGGATCTAGATCATCACTCTATCTAGATCATCTCGGGGACATCATCACTGGATCTGGATCATCATTGGATCTAGATCATCAATGTTGGATCTGGATCATCACTCGATCTGGATCATATCAGTTGTATCATCATCACTGGATCTAGATCATCACTCGATCTAGATCATCACTGTTGGATCTGGATCATCACTCGATTTGGATCATCTCTGTTGTATCATCATCACTGGATCTAGATCATCACTTGATCTGGATCATCACTGGGTCAACATCATAGGTGCTATCTCATGATTCTTTTTGTCACAAAAATTTCTACAGAGCCATCCTTTTTTCATGCTGGTTGTAGTCCTACCTCCTTGTAGGTCTTTGGTATCCCTTATATCTAACCTACTCATCAGAATGGCTAGCACTCACATCTAACCTACTCGTCAGAAAGGAACAACACTTACATCTGACCTACTTGTCAGATTGGTGCTCAGTCCTACACTGAGGGTTCCTGGTAACTGACCAGGTGCCTCCATTCAGAGAATGGTAGTAGCCCTTACATCTGACCTACTCGTTAGAATGGCCAGCACTCACATCTGACCTACTCGTCAGAAAGTCGATAGTCCTTACATCTATGTAGGAACTAATACTACGTCAGAATGGCCAACACTCACATATGACATGGAAGGAAGCAATCCTCTCACCATGACAGAATGACAACAGCCCTTATATCTGATCAAGTGGTAACACATCCCTCAATCACATCAGAATGGCCATGCCCTCACATATGATCATGTAAGACTGCATCTTACAATCATCTCAGAAAGGACCTCATTCCTAGACCAAGTATTCCTAGTAACTCACCAGGCAGCTCCATTCCAAGAATGGAAATAACCCTTATATCTAATCATGTAGGAACCAATCCTACAGTCATATCAGAATGGCTCAGCATTCATATCTGACATGGAAGGAACCAATCCTACAGTCATATCAGAATGGCTCATCATTCATATCTGACATGGAAGGAACCAATCCTCTCACCATGACAGAATGGCTCAGCCCTTACATTTGACCTACTCGTCATAATGACTTTAGGTCTCATCATTTCCCCTTGGAGGGAACCTCGATATGGAGAACACCAAGCTTCTCCTTGAAGTAGTCAAACTTCACTTTGGCCATTTCTAGCTTAGAATCACATCAGGGCTGATTACGTCTAAGGATGACCTGTGAGCTTTTCCAGGACCAATTACATCTGAGGACAACCTACAGGACCATTTACATCTGAGCAACCTACGAGCTTCACTAGGATTTATGCATAGACAACCTGTGTCACCGACTATGCTAGAACTCCCTCTTTCGAGAGATCTCGATCTGGGTCACATACTGGAGCTTCATTGCTCCTCTCTCCCAAATATCACATGGAAATATCTTTTACCTCAACTATACTCAGCACCATGCAGGACTCCATCCTACCAAACCAAGAGATCACACTTGATCCCATACTGAAGTAGCACCTCGAAGTGCTCTTTTTATCAATGGCACTACCTTCCCAATACGAATTCACATAACCCTCTAGGTTAATCTTCTGACTCGCCTCATACTTGAGCCCATACTCAACTGTACCCTTCAGGTACCTCACTACATGCTTGGAAACAATTAGGTGAACATGTCTCAATGTGTTCATATCAAAGCAAATATTTGGTCTCGTATTCGTCTGGCACATCAAGGAATAAATCATCTAACAATACATCGTGGCATCAATAATCTCTGATGAAGCATCAGTAAATAACTTCATGTTCGATGCCATAGGTGTGGTCATGGCCTTGCAGTCCATCATCCTGAACCTCTTCAGGATCTCTATTACATACTTCCCTTGTCCAAGGAAGATTCCATCTGCATTCTGCCACACCTCCATGCCTAGAAAATAGTGTAATGACACATAACAGGAGCATCACTGGTATTCCACCTTCAACCTTGAAGCAAAGGTTGGAATCCACTTTACTCTCAGCAAAGCCTAGATTCATTAGTAATCTATCTATCATGTCATACCATGTCAAACCTCAAGATATTCTGTAGTCACTCCCTCTGAAGCGGAGCATCATACTCCCTCTATCTTCCATACTCTATGCACTGAAACATTCTGTACCGGAGTGACAAGTAGCTTCCTATGCTACTAATATTTTATGTATCCATCTAGTGTATAGAATTTCATCTTCAACCTTGTAGTAAAGGTTAATATCTTCATCAATTTCTGGATGCAAATGTCTCTTTGTAGTCTATGCCTTCTTTTCATGAGAAGCCTCATGCTACAAATCTTTCCTTGTATCCCACGATGTTTCCATCTACTGTATGATGGAACTACAGACTTCCCTTCATGCATTGATACTGCATCCTAGACATCATTCTTCTTGAACTGATCTTCCCTTTCTTCTTGGTTACTTCTTCATAGCTAGAAGGTTCTGCATCAATGATGTCATTGCATTCATCATATTATTCTTCATATTGAACTGTCGTCACTTGTTCTTCATAACAAGTCTCATCCTTCTTTTCTTGTAGGCGATTAAGTATGCGATCTTTCCTACAAGTGAAATGCATTAGTTGTATGGTTAGAAACATTTCATAAGGTATATTCATAATGAAAACTTCTTATGCATAAATATATTATTATGCAACTATTTTAGCCAATACAACATTCATCCATATCTCACGGAAACTTTTCTAGATTCCTTCCATCTCTACCAGGACAACATTGAGATTGTGCACTAATCCAATATGTCGGCAAAGAGGTTTCATTCTAGATAAGTAGCAAGGGAGAGTTGTATAGCACCATGAGCTACTTACCCATCATATGCATATTAGTAGTATATTATCATTAATGGAAACATTCTATCATGCATAATACATTAACTGAATATAAACAAATCCATAACAAAACAATATCATGAAATGACAATTGAATAATTATCTTTATTTGTTTCGTGGGTAGACTCCTTCTTGAGCCTTCAGCTTCATCATCTTTTACATTCATAATAGCATCATTTATTATCCAAATGCTAAGATAGATAAGAGGGTCTTCAAGAGTTGAGATATTCATATTCCTCATTGGTTGAGGGATCTTCTTTGCATGGTGAGAGCTTGATCTTCAGTTGCTCCCATCTTCTCTTCTCTTATTATGAGTTGAGCTTCTTCTTCTTTTGTGTGCTCTTCCCAGAGTCTGCTGAAAGTAATCACTTCCTTTTGGCACACATTCCTCACATGAATGAATCCCATGATCCTGGGAGGCCATTCAAGGTGGCTATCACCACTTCTTATTCTACTACTACAAGTTGTTCTTTGATTTGAGAGATGACTGTATGGTCTCTGCATTCTGGATCTTCAAATTCTTCAACTGGTTTCTTAAGGTCATATTCCAATTTATGTTCTTCCCTTCAAATAGATTGGTCAAGGAATCAAAAATCTCTTTCGGTGTCTTTAGGGAAGACACTTGTGGTACAATTTGATTCGTGACCGAATCAACAATGATCTTCTTGACCTTGACCAAGTTCTTCTTGTGTAAGGCTTTGAGCCTCATCTCCCTCTGGACTCTGGAACCTCTCTAATCATGTAGGTGTCCAATTCATTTTCTTCAGAGAGATCATATACTTCCATGCTTGTAATTTTTCAACTTCACCAAGCTTATCATCAAGTTGATGACATAGATCACTTTTAAATGAGAACCTCAAATGAAAATAGCAAAAGATTAGATCTTACCGATTTGAGGTGTCTATTCTGGTTCCGGAGCTGGCTGATCTAGGGTTTGTCAAAGAAACCCTAAGTTTCAAAACTTGGAATATTTCATATCTTATTGGATAGAAATATATATCTCTTCAAGGTGAGCTGTCCAATGTACTCCTTTTCTGAAAACAGTGGAGGGAAGCTCCCGGAACAGGAAGCCCTAGTTTTCCAATTTCTTCTGCAGAAATTTCTTTTATTGTTTCTACGATATCTCCAAAATTACTACACCTCTATGTTTGAAGATTAGAAATAAGGTATCTTAGTATGTTTCTGTTCCAACAACATAGGTTTCATCAGGATTTGTTTCACCAACTAGGACTTATGATCATTTTTCCAAGGTGATCTTTTACAGGACGTTTCAGAACAGCGAAGTTGTACGGACTTCCACATGTCACTGTTTCATCTTCTAGATCTGAAACTTGGACCACAGAATGTAGATTCTGTGTCCTTTCTAGAACATCTTCACAAATCTCATTTGGACTTGTGTAGCCGACGAATAGCAATTCTCCCCATGTGTCCTGTTTAGGGATGAATCCTGGAAGAGGATAGAACCCTAACTTGGAGGGATCATATCTCCCCGACTATAGAGAATTTGGGGTTGAATTTTGGAAACTATGTAGATCAGGATTTTATATTCGGCCTCTAAAATTTTCAGCTCTTGAGCCTTCGCCAATCCCAAGATATATCGAATGTACCAAAACTTATCAGTTTTAGTATTTAGGGTTTTTCAGCTCAGGGTCAAACTAGGGTTTAACTTTCCCAGAGTTTCACCTAACCAAAAATATTGACCCAGGTCTCTAAAATTTGATTTTGATGAAGAGAGAAATCCTATGCTGACTCACTCAAAAATTCATTTTCTGTAAGAAGCCCTAATTTCCCACACCAAAAACTGAAAATGCTCGAAATCGAATTTCGCTTCGACAGACAGATGCACCTTTCAATGGAGAGTCAGCCTAGCATACTTTTACTGATGGATTGTGGAGAGAGACCCAAAAATTAAGAAGCCATAGCCTCTGTAGCTACACAATGTCTTCTTCTTGGGTTAGCTCTGATACCATGTTAGATTTTTATCATTCAAGCTAGCATTATGATCTTAGGATCTTCAATTGAGAGAATAACATGCACAAAAATAAACACAAGAGACAAGAGACACAACGAATTTTCCTTGGGGAAACCATAAAGGATAAAACCCCACAACTTCCTCAGATATAGAATCAGCACCAAAAGTAAAACCCGAAAAACATAAAGATGATCTCCTGACAGCAGCAGTCTCTCTCTTGTCCCAGCAACTTCTCCTCTCACTCATGCACCCCAATGAGTGAGTGTGTGTATGATAAATAGAGAGGGTCACTCTATTTATATTCTTTCATTCACTTGAATACCACTCCAACATGTCAGCCTCACTTAACAATTACTTACTAGAGCCGACATCTCTAGGAGTGTCTAATAACCCTAGTGCCCCACAACTTGTGGGGACTTTGCCTCCTCTGACCAACAAGGAGGGTTATCCTTAACACAATGGTGGGGACTATTGCCCCTACTTACAATAACTAACCTAGGGTCAAATTCTCTAGGATAGTCTAATAACCCTAGGGCCCCACAACTGTGGGGAATTTAACCCTTGACAAATAGGAGGGTTACCCACAATGACTTGACATGACTTATTTACATTATAGAACCTCTCGATAGGAACATCGGGGAATGGAATGAATCAAATACATTACAGACACATCCCAGAATAAACATCAGGGTACAATACATAAGATATACTAATGAATACATTCTGAAGTTACAAATACATTAACAAAGGTGGGAAGGGAGCTTTTCATATGCTAAACAAGAGGGAAGATGTGAGCTATAACAAAGATCTATCACATTTCCAACATCATAAACTTTCTCTAATTTCTTATTTTAAGATGCATTCCCATGGTTTCATTTTATAGGCCAAGAGGTGTCCAAGAAACAACTAGATTCAAGTGTGAACCCTATCACCTCATGAACTTTATTCAAGGTACATAATGGGGGATATTCAATGAACTTAACTACATGAGGAGTCAAATTAAATTTTTTGGAGGTGATGGATATTTCATCATCTTTTAATGTAACATGTTTAGTTGATATCCTACCATTTTGATAGTCGCACTGATATAGAGGGAAAACCCGCCAGATACTGCATGGGAACCAAAATGGTAATACATGTGGAAATGCATATAAACATATATTTGGTCGTGTAGTTTTGTCTTTTGACTGTTCGTTGGAATTTCTAGACTCATACTACTTCTTGGATATGATGAATAATTCTTCAGCGGGATGCATGCTATATGTTGATGACGCCTTACTGTGTAAATTGCAAAAATATTGTGTGATATTTAAGCATTAGAAACCATAAGATAAAAGGAAAACATGAAAAAATAGGGGTACAATCCCATCTTCCATCTAATATAAAATTATAGCCTCATTGCGAAACCAAATCCCATGGCTCAAAAAATACTTGTTCTTCTCTCATAACACCTTAGAAAATATGAAAACACCCACCTCGACCATATGCCTTCATATGAAAGAAAATAAATAACCATGTGCAACCATAAGCCATTAAAATAAATAAATACTACCACATAATATCATAACAATTCAAAACTATGTGAGCTTTAAATATGCCAAAAATATTATCCTGTCACTGTGAATGAGTAGGGAGTTCATCAAGTTACGGTTCAACAATATGTTTTATATCGTGAAATGCATAGGACATAGCACGCTGGAAAGTGGCTCCAACATTTTTTAAGCCAAATGATAACTTCCTATATGGAAAGGTTCCCCATGGGCAAATGAAGCGAATAATTATTCGCTTACACAAATAAATTTATCCCATAAATATTATCCATTGTCCAAAAATACCAATGTACGATCAAAAAAATCCATGAATATTACAATACAACAAAGTGTAACCAATCCATATGGTCGATGGGATGTGGTAGAACCAAAATGAGAAGATGATAATGGATGCAAGTGAATATGCATTGGGAGAGAGACATAAAGATGCATATAATCAAAAGTGAAAACCATCCTCATAGTAGGACATAAGTTAGTATTTGTTAGAACAATTTGGGTTAGAGGGGAAGGACTAGCAAAAGCATTTGCGGAAGCACGAATGTCTAATATCTAAGAGAAACAATGGCTATGATAGGTTTAGGGGAACCATGAAGAGACATGGTTGGAATTTGTGTGGCCACTTGTTGTTTCAATTTTTCAAGGAAACATAACTCTTTTGTTGGGGCCTCAGTATTAGTGTTTTGATGAAAATAGGTAGAGGGACTTGTATCCAATGAGAGAATAACAAAGACATTGTGTACCAACTATTTTGGTTTTAGGGATTACCAACCAACAAAATTGGAAAAATATGGGTTTGGATCAATATCCAAACCATCATTGTTAGGAGTAGTACATGTGGGACTTCTATGATATTGGGATATGATTGCAAATAAGAGGATAAATATAACTAGGGTGGATGGCCACCAAAAAAAATGTCTAGTTTGTAGAAGTTGTGCAAGAACATATGAATCTACGCCAAAGTGGATAGAGAATGTAATCTTATTATTTATACCACCCTTTCAAATGTCTCAAGGTTTATTTCCATATCATATTTTGGGTCTGTGTGAACTATTTCACTAGAATCACATCTATTAGCAACTAAAATATACCAATTATAGTCTATTCATTACATAAATTTAACCTCAACAACTAGAAATAAAATTAATAGAGTTTAAAATGAGTAAACACTTCATCAACATATCCATTCTTGTAAGGACCATTTTCATCTAACTATGTCCTTAAGTACTAAATTAATTTTTGTTGTAATTTATTGCAACTGAATTGTAATTATAACTTAACGATTGAGAATATTTTTACCTGTAACATAACAACATTTATAAGATAACATAATTATTTTTTAAATAAAACATAATACTTTCTTCCGTAAGTAGAACCAGGTAGAACAATACATTTACAATTTCCATAAGTAGAACAAGGTAGGTATTGAAATAAATACACGTAAATATATTTGAGTTAGCCCTCAAGCCTTCAACTTTCTTTCTTTTCTTGCCATAATCAATCCTAAACTATAGTTTACCTCCTAGCCATCTAGGAACAACCTATCTATCTCCCTATATCCAAGAAAATATTTGGGTTCCTTGTGCCTCTGTGCTTGAATCCCTTAGAACAACAATGGAAACCACCAACAATACTCAATCTGTGCAATCCCAAAAATTCAACCTCCCTATCCTCCAATTTTTTTTCCTCCACAAAATTTTATCCCCTCTCTCAAGTAATTTTCTTTCCCAAAAGTAATTTTATCCCACCCCAAAGTCCTTTTTTCAGCCACCCCATTCAATGCTCATAAATATCCCTCATCTCAGTTCTAGTAAAATATTAATTAAATAAATCAATCCAAGGAATTGACATATAATAACCATAAAAATGAAATGAAAATTCATACATATTCATGTAGGTGACATATCCCCCAAAATACCTATGACAACCCGTCACAATTAATTAATTTATCCCACTAACCAATAATAAATGATATTAGATATTTATTAGACATTTATATGTATACATTTGTGTTTTACATAACATTAAACCAATCAATGGAATTCATATACTTTTTCAATACTAATACTCCTAGTACTAATAACATACATGCATAGTCTATGTATGGATAGCTAGCATATACATATACTACACATGTACTAATTATATGGCAAGCACTGCCTCTTATGCACCATTACTATTTGTTCCCATTCAAGCATGCAAACAATAATTCAACAATCAAACATAAACAATTTTACTAAGTATTTCACATTAATACAATACAAACAATAGTGTAAACCAAGTTTATCACACGAGTGAAGAAATAGTTTTAAGACACACATGTAACTTACACTGTTATATCTAACTTCCTTAACCTCTTTAACCACATGATTCATATTTCTAATTAAAAACTATATTCCACATTCTATCCTTCCTCTGCTGCAATATTTGGTAGCATAAACTATATAGAACTAACCCTCGATAGAGCTCGTAAGTGGAAGTGTCGACTACATCGACCAAGCTTCCCCAACAGGTAACTGCTAGTTGTCATTACATGTCTTAGGGAGCATGGATAAACATGACCCTCCCATGACTCCAGGTTTTAGAAAATAAATGGTGGGTAATACCTCCACCCCTCTTGATAGAACTAGTGCCAACAACCTATACTAACATATTGTGTTGTTGTTGTTGTTCTTAGAGCTTCGCCAACAAATAACTAGTTTGGGTAATTGTGCTTCCTAAAACCCTACACCTATCCACATATATCAATAATGAACACCATAGTAATTCTAAATACAATGTTTCACATGCATACCATTCCTCTTTCGAGGTCCATATCATTGACGTCACTTCGATTCCTTATTTATCTGACTATCACTTATCCCATTTAACTCATGGGTTATTACCAAACACCAAACCATGCATAATTGTATAATAATTTATATGTGCATACTATGTTACTAACCAATGAACAATGCAAATAATCTTATCTACATACCATTCACTTGGTATTTTTTCCATTTATTCAACATTTAACTTAAACTCGTATCCACATACCAAATATTTCATTTAAATTTTCATGTTGGAAGTATAGCAAATAAAAACCATCATTAACAAACTAAACATAACTTATACATAACTTATGCAACACAAGTAGGTCCATATGTCCGTGTAATATAATGTTATCACTTTAACCAAGTTCCATAGATAAAAAAAATATAAAGTAGTTCATATTGTAGTTTAGTTGGTGTACTTAAATCCAGGCATTACATACACCCACCATTCAGGAAACTTGGTCTCGAAATTACAGTCAAAATAGTGTGGGAAAATATCGATGCATGGTTTTGGTGTCTTCCCAGGTAGTAGAGCTTGGACTATACTTGTCCCACTAGACCTTAACTTGGTCCACCAAATGGTTTCTAAGATGTCGAAACCTATGGTCCAATATACATAGTGGTTCGACCCTAATTGCCCCCTCATTCGAAACCTGGAATTCCTTCCAAGTTAGTTTATGAGACTCATAATCTATATAATGTCATAAAATAGATACATGAAAAACATATGAGTTTTATGCAAATTGGGTGGAATCACAAGATGATAAACGATGGTTCCAACTTTCTCCAAAAATTCAAAGGGTCTTATAAACCAAGATGACAAATACATCCTCTTCCCAAAATGGTTGGTATTTTTATTAGTTCTGAATTGAATGAAAACTCCATTTGGAACCTTATACACTCAATCAATCCTATGTGCATAAACATAAATATTTTGTCTATCCTATGATTCATTCAACGACTGTATATTTTGAATCACCTTCTATTCTAATTCCTGAATCAACTCGAGCTCCATGATCACTCGATATTCTTATACTTCCCAATAGAATGGTGTTTTGCATGGTCTTCCATACAACGCTTGATAAGGTGTCATTCCGATTGAGTTGTGGTAATTTTTACTATTAGAAAACTCTACAAATGGTAATTGATTTTCCCAATCATTCTATTGATCCATAACATATATCCTAAGCATCTACTCCATTAACTAATTGATTGTTTCTATATTTCCATCTGTATTCGAATGATAAGTGATGTTTATGTTCATTTGAGTTCCTAAGGATAACTATAAACTTGTCCAAACCCTAGATGCAAATTGAGCATCTCTGTCCGATAAGATCTTCTTGGGAAACCCATGAAGATGAAGAATTTCAATTATGAGTGCTTTCGTTACATTGGCAATGTTGTAAGTTTTCTTGACTGGGCTAAAGTTATCACTTTTAGTTAGTTTCTCAACTACAAACATAAGAGCATCATGCCTTTGAGAGGTAAGAGGAAATCCCACTGCAAAATTCATGGAAATGACCTCCCACTTGGACATGGGGATGTCGTGTAATTCCAAGAGTCTTTCTGAGTGGTTTTGATCCACCTTTACCTACTGGTACTCATGGAACTCATAAGTGAACTTGACTATGGAGACACTTCATTCCTACCATAAATAAGAGATTCTTCATCTTTGCATCCATCTTTTTCACACTTGGATGTGCACAATAGACTGCTCTGTGGGATTCCTTGAGGATAGTGCCTCTAATATCCCCTCCCTTTGTAATATACATCCTCTTGTGGTATAATAATAATCAATCTACCTCTAGGTCATATCCTTCAAACTTAGGTCCCACTATCCCCCATTTTAAAGTTTTGATGTAACCTTCAGGTACCAACTATCTCTGAGAAGTTGTCTTAACATCGTTTCCCTCAAATCAACCTTTAATGGTATTAAGGAGAAAATAGTTGGTTTCCTTAGAGAATTTTTCATTACATTATCCTTCCCCTTGATGTATGAAATAATGAAGTCATAATCACTCATAAATTCTCTCCATCGCCTTTGTTAAGCAAGTAGATCCCTTTGGGTGAAGAGATGCTTCAATGTTTGGCGATTGGATTTGAGCTCAAAGCTTCATCCAACAACGTAATGTCTCCAAATATTTAGTGCTAACATTACTGCTTCCAAACCTAAATCATGGGTGGGGTAATTCTCTTCATGAATTTCTATTTTTTTCTTGATGCGTAAGCTATTACTCCACCTTCTTGCATTGACATAACACCCAAAAATTTCCTTAAGGAATTTGTGCAAACTAAAAAATCCTCATTCATATTGGGAACTCATAGGATTGGTGCATTGGTTAATAATAGTTTAAGCTCAATGAATGTGGCATCACATTCCTCACTCCATTCATATCTGAATTCCTTATGTTGCAAGGTAGTTATGGGTTTTTCATTCTTAGAGAAACCTTCCACAAACCTTCGATAGTACCCTGCTAATCCCACAATCCTTCTCATATCATGATCATTCCTCAATACTAGTTGTCGGCCCTAGTAAAATGCATAACATTTTTTGTCGAAATTGTGAAGAATCTGGTCGCAAGGCAAGCAATGTAGCGACAAAAAAGGAGAATAGTAAGTCGAATCCAAGAATTTGACGTGTTTTAAGGAAACAATAAATGTAACAATTAGTTAAGTTATACTAATACTCTGTTTTTGGGAATGGGCATGATTGTAAGTTGGGTTTTTAGAGCCTTTATTTATGTAACAAGATTTATTGGTAGTTAGAACAAACAGTTGACTATTAGTTGATAACTAGTTGACGATTGGAACAAGAGTTGTAAGATGTATATCGGGTCGGTCCATGTTGAGTGTGGATGAAAGATGACTAATAAATATTATTGTTTTTACACTCGTTGGTGTTTTGCATGAGAGGACAACCTTCACAATGAGAAATATTGATAGAGAGGTTGACATAAAGAAGAAAGAAAGCATGAGAGTATGAGAAATACAAGAGAAAACCCATCCATTGTAAAGAAGATTGTGAGAGAAGTCTACAAGTCATGTGTGTAGAACAAAAGAATTCCAAATATTACCCATTCTAGATGAAGAGCGCTTTTGTGGTTTTTTCCTAGTATGGGTTTCCACATTAAATATTTTTGTCTTTGATGTCTGTATGTATCATGTATGAATATTTATGAGTTGGTTGCACTTATATTGTGGAATGTCGACAATAAATATGGTTTAGATGTGAATTCTTTATATATCATGCATGTGTTGATGATTATTTATATTCTTATATGATGTGAATGCGTCGAAGGATTGACCTTCTTTCTTGTTATGTCGACGGTAAATCGTCCCTTTTTTCGGTCTAATGAATTCTTACTATTGAGAGGAAGAAATCCACTTCCATAACTGTAGAAAATTGGTTCTGTAAGTCCCCATAGATATCTCAAGTGAGACCTCACTTGCGTGACAGAGGTTGTCGATGGAGTTACACTTCGTTAGGCTGATATCTTGGGATTTTTTGGATGGACAAGAAATATGAACCTGGGTCAATGGATTCGACGCCAACATTGGCCAATCCATTATGGCCTTCACCTTTTTTGGGTATACTAAAATTCCTTATCTTGAAATTATGTGACCTAGATAATGACTTTCCTTTAGATAGAAAGAACATTTTGAGAACTTACCATACAACTTGTGTTTTCTTCAGCATGACAACACTAACCACATGTTCCTTATCATTTCTAGAATATATAAGCATAATCTAAGAAGACCTACTCAAAGCGATCTAATAGACTAATTAATACTATTGGCGCAATGGTCAAACCAAATTGTACCACTACAAACTCATAGTTCCCAAACTGAATATGGAATGTAGTCTTAGGTATATCATAATCCTTTTTTTAATTTGGTGGTAACTTGATTTCATATTGATGTATGAGAAAATTGATGCATCATTTATCTTATCAAAGAGGTCACTAATACAAGGTATCATATATCTATTCTTAATTGTGGCTATGTTCAAACCTCTATAATATATGCAAAGGCACAAGGAACCATTCTTCTTATTTACAATATTACTGGAGCACTCCATAGTGAAATACTTAGCCCGATGAACCCTGGGTATAACAATTCCTTTTCCTGCATATGCAAATCACGAATCTCTAGATCCTTCATATTGCAAGGTGTCTTGGAGATCATATCTGAATCATGTTTTATCTCCATAGTGAAATTGAGTTCTCTCTCTAGAGGTAACCTAAGTAACTATTTGGGGAATACATCTCTCAATTCGAATAATATTGGGTACTCATCTAAAGAGGATCCCTTTTCATCCCTTACTGCCTCTACTACGTATAACTGGAATCCCTTCCTTAAACATCATTTTACATTAATTTCTGATATGAAACATAGAGACACTTTTCTTTTTACACCCCGAATTTGAATATGTCTTCCCTCATCATCTAAATAAAGCACTATTTTCTTCAAACAAGTCTAAGAAAGCTTGATGAGCCTCTAACTAGTCCACACCAATTATGAGGTCTTATGTAACTAGGGTAGTCACATACGCTTTCATACGAGTCATACACACCACTAGGTCTACATAAAATTCATTAATTATTAGTCCCACTACTTGTCTTAATCTTGAAGCCATTTCAACTAGTTGGAAATTGTCATGGTCACAGGCTACCAAACCACTCATATCTAACGCATATTGAGAAATAAAACTATCTATTTCTATAGGATCAAACAATATTCTAAGCTTAATAGTATTTATCTTACCCAATGATTCCACCACAGTGGAATGATGCTCAACCTGGTGGAAACTACTTGAATTCCCCATCAGGGCCTTCCCTTCCCTATGCATAATACAATATTGATAATGAGAGTAATATCGATGGCAATGAATCCTGTGACATTACCAACAAGAAAAATTGTATGGAGGTTGCATTCTACCCTACATAGACCTCTAAGACGAGTTCCTTCCCCCGGGTTCTCTACTGCTGCCAATGGATTCCCTTGAATGCTTGGGACTCTGGCGAGTCCTTTATTATACTTGAGGTACTGCAATAGCTACCATTGAACCATTTTACTTAGAGAATCTAGGTGTAGGTTTGTTTCCATAAGGACATGCTCCAAAGTACCTACCTCTAGAGAAGGTTCAAGGGTCCTTGAAAAACCCGACTATGATGGAAGAGTTGATATTGCACCCCCTTTATTATCCCCCTCACCAGTTAGATGTTCTTATGCATAATGATCATTTTAAACTTCCTCGACAACCGAGGATGGTTTCATCCATACAAGAGTCCTAATATTATGGTTCAGTCCATACAAAGAGTAGTTTTCCTGACATTGGTGTGTGCCCATTTAAGGAATGAAAGGCTCCTACCTTCTCCTCCTCATAAAAAGCGGGCAGATACTTTATTTGAAACCTATATTCAAACAATTCCCATGGTAATGTTTATGGGGTGAGATGCAACTGCCTTTCAAGGTATCCCCACTAGTTCAAGGCATTATCTTGAAGCTACAAGATGGATTACTTGGATTTTGAGGATGAGGCATATTCTCACAGTGTGAAGAACCTTTGCATGCCCTCTTGACATGTTGTCCAACACACTCCCCATAAATCTCTAAAAGTATGATTTTCTGAAGCTCCTTGGTGATGTTCTAGGGAGGGGGTTCCCGCTCTAAGTTCGTTGATCCATCGGGATTACCCTCCCCTAATGGAGGCGGATCCACTTATTTTTATAATGTAACTCTTACCCTCGGAAGTCCCCTAAGTTTCTCGTTTATTTCCTCTAAAGAACTAAAAGTGAAAACCATCTCTGACGATGGTGCCATTACGATTTTCTTAAGCGGTGGTGTCACTTGAACTCATCCTTAATTTTCTTGTGTCCTTACCATATTGATCCTATAAATAAACCGTAAGGGTTATCAATACCTAGAAGTCACAACGAACTAATTTATGATGCATGCATACACCATAGTAGACATAAGCATAGTTTCTATCGTTGTACTAAAATTTGTGAGGAGCATGTATGACTTGCGACAACAATTTTTTTTAGATTGATGAGGTCATTTAGTTCAAATATATTGTTGATCATTTAGTTCAAAGATATTTTCCATCAATTTTGTACATAAGCCGCATTAGAATGCCACAATACTAATCTATATAAGCAACCCAATAAGCTTAAGTATCGTAATTCCCTATCCACAACCTGCATATTTTTTTTTAAATAATTAACTAATTATTGTTATTACCCTGAAATTAATCATTATTATTCCTTTTTAATATAATTAAATTAAATATAATTTAACAATTAATTTAATTAAATACTTTCATAATTAAATGTCATTTTTAATTTAATTATGAAAGTATTACTAATTTGATTATAATTCAAAAGGACAACTTAATTAAAATTTATATTAATAATAAAAAAATAAAATTATTAAATTTATTAAAAAAGAATTAATTGTGTTTAGAAATGATATTTTAAAAAAAATGATTTTTTTTTTTTTTTAATTTTGAATTTTATCAAAATAACATTTATAATTTTTTTTGTTAACTCAGTCAGGTGGGCTTGCACAAAATTCATGTGCCCTCTCCTACTCTACCCATTCCTAAATCCAATGGAGCGTATAGGTATAAAACCCTCCATCCCCGTATAGGAGTTCATTTTTCTCCAACAAAATTGTTTTAGCTTTGTGTTGTTAATTTGATTAGGGTTTTCCTGCTCTTCTTTGAAGTTTTCTCAGGGTTTCCCCTTTGTTCTAAAATCCATCTTTCAAGGGCATACGACTCAAGCAATTTTTTTCCTGGTTTAGGTTTTTCATTTTAAGTTCTTTTATTTTGAATTAGCTAGAGGATGGCTCGGCTCAAGGGTTCGACCTCCCTCCCTCTACTTGTGCACGCTCACAATCCTCCTAACTGCTACACCGTTTTTTTTTTGTTTTTTCTAAATAAAATATTTAAAGAAGCGGCCTCATAACACACCCCCTCCTTTCCTCCCCATACATGGTCTCTATTTTGTGTGGCTATGACAACCATGACTTGCAGACCAATGACATATGCGGCCATGGAATTCATGGCCCGCGACCATGGCAACCTGCACAACGATGACAACCATAAGCGTTCCCTAAGGCATGGCCATGCTTGTAATGTCGTGTGGTTGTGGCCNTATATATATATATGTTTGTTTAGATAAAACTTAATTAGTTAAGAATACTAGCAGCTAAATTTCTCAACCCCCATTTTGTATATCTAATATACACTCGTATATGTATTTTACACACTGTTTAAACTCTATGCTACGCTTTCATAGTGCATCTCTATAAGATCAATTTTAGTTTAAAAATTATGCACTAATGTGCGGTGTGTTCCATACATAGAAGCACACCAATGTTTAGATCCCTTTGTGTGTATCAAACGCACTGGTGAACATTAACAAGAACAAATTAAAATAAAATTATATGGTGATTTTAGTTCATCTCAGCACACCGGTGATGGTGAGTTGACATGATCTAAATGAAACACCTTAGGCAATTTAAAATTTACAAACCTTAAACAATCATAATTCAATGGTGCTTCTATTCACGTGAGTGCACCATTTTTTGGTGCTCTAACATGCGGTAAGTGTACTATGAACACATTCCCCATCAATCAGAAATTAAATAAACCACGGTGCTTTAGATCACATCAGTGCACATGTAACTACAATTTTAAAATTTCCTAGGCCCTAAAAAATCATAATTCAATGGTTCTCCTAGTGCATGTCAGAGCACCAGTTTTTGGTTCTCTGACATGTAGTAGGCACACCGTGGACACATTCCCTATCAACCATAAAATGAAATAAATAGAGGTGCCTTTGGGTAAGTTCAACACAATGACTATGGCGCATTGAATTTTTGAAGTCACACCAACTCCTACACTTAAAAAAAAAATACTTATCGTAAAAAATATGAATTCAATGCTTCTCCTAGTGCATGTTAGTGCATCATTGTTTTGCTGCTATAACATGTAGTAAGTGTATCATGATCACATTATCTATTATCAATCAATTAAAATAAACCGTGGTTCTTATAGTTCAGGTAAATGCACCATTTTGAGGTTGTTTACTTGATATAGACACACTGACTCCTATAAATTAATTTTTTCTATATCCTAAAAAAACACAATTCAACGATGCTCCTAGTGCACATCAGTGCACTAGTTTTTGGTGCTCTTACGTGCAGTAGGCACATCGTAAACCAAATTTTGGAAATGAACCAATGCCTTTCTATTTTGTGCATCGACTTGCTAATACAATTTTATATTTATATGAATATAATATATGTGTGTTTTACGTATTGGAGTCCACCAGTGATGGTGCATACCAAATGAAAGCAAACCACTAGTGGTGCACTAATATTATATTGGAATATCACATGCCATTTTTTTGCAACAACTTTAATATTTTATTTTCGTAGATATAATGCTCATATAATGTCTTTGTATGTATATTTATGATACCGATTAATATTATATGTGAAACATAGACCTTAGCGTCATAAGGCTAGGCAGTAGAAGGAAGCACGCATTGATCAATATAAATTTTAGAGCGAGTGGGAGGCTACGAATAGGGAGATAGATTTATACCCTCGTCTTGCTAATCCATGGATGAGACACCTCTTGAGGATTGTCGACCTACGCAATTTATATAAGGAGGTGGAATCACTTAAGGGAACAATGCATTCCTCACCCAATTGATTGGATGATGGGATCATCATAGACATCTGTTTCGAGTTGGTCCCAATCAGTGGTTCCAACCCACTAAGGGGGACATACATTTTATCATTGGGTTCTCTAGGAGAGCTGAGGAATTTCCTTAGTTCCTTGAGGTCCCAACTGGAGCTGTCGAAAAGAATCAACTAGCGTACATTCAGAGATATGTTGATCCCAACATCGTTGACACTGCTCAGTTTCATGTACGCGATGGGAAAATTTCCATTCCTATTTAGGTAGATAGGATGCGAGGAGCCTCTCTTTATCAATGACGACCATCACACATCTCACCATTGATGGGAACCACATTAGTTTTCCTCTATTATATTATGTTGATTCTTTAGTGTAGGAACCTAGATGCATTACGTGGTTTGCTAATTTTTTACAATAGTTTTGTTTTTCTCTTAGTCGTAGTTGTGCATGTATTGATTGGAGGGTGAAATTACCTTTTAGTTCAGATTTGTTTTGTCTATTTTTTGAGAGATTCTCCGACCAATACCACCAAGACATATTTTGACCGGCTCCCTCCTAGGTTGATGAAAAATATGTGTATGCGCATGTGGAGGAATCCATACTTTCTAGCCAAGATTACTATGGAGGTGCTCTAGATGCTAGGTGGTGAGGACGATCCTGAAATAGACATGATTGCAAATCCATACACGGGCTTGGATTGGAGAGGGTGTCCCAACATATTCCTCACCCAGGACGATCCACTAGATTATAGAGGTAAAATTATCATTATATTTAGAATAATATAGTTTCATTTTATTCTCTTTATAGTTAATGAAAATAAAATATATTTTAAATTGTTATATTAAATTCATGTTTAATGAAATTGTCTAATTATTATTGTGTACTATATATTTTGCAAATATCGAGACATTCAATGGCAATGTGTTGCCTCCTCTGATTCAAGATGAGGAGGATATGGAGCTGGATGATCAACCCAAAATGTCCCACTTAGCCAGAATTTCCCTTCGATGTAGGACATATGAGAGCTTTTGAGAGGAAGACACATATATGATGGTGAGGTTGTTGGTAGATCAAGGGGTTCAACCTATACCAATGTGGGACATTGTGAGAGACCCTCACCATGTAGAGTTGTGGAGGATGCTTCCTCTTGATATGAATAGATTGATGCAACATGTTGTTTGTTCTTGAGATCATTTAGATGTTATCCCTCATGTAAGTTAATCATCATATGATGGCGAAGATCCTCAGCCTCCTAGTCCACCTCCTTCCCCATCAGTTTCTTTGACTGGTGATGTAGCCTCCACATCCCATGCACCTAATCCTTGGCCTCCACCTCCTCCTCTTCCACCTTCAACATATCATCCACCTCCTCCCCCACCTCCATAATCTCCTTCATCATCTCCTCTACCCCTACTTGATCGATCTACTGATCTTACTTCATCATATCCTCTACTCCTACTCAATCTACACATTGATCCTACTGATTGGCCCAAACATCCATCATTTCTTGCTCCAGTTAGCTCTATTATATGGATGCTCATAGGAGTTCGTACAATTCAACTCGATGGATCTATCCATACTTCTCTCCAAGATATTTTTTTTCCTAGCATAGGTATTGATGCCTTTGGATCTATTGGTGGAGGTTGCAATGCCTCTATCTATGATAGTAGAGGTCATAATACTACCTATGGCTCTATTTGTAGAGGTGATGATGCCTCTGGATCTGGTCAGAGAGATATTGATGATGCCTACGGAGGAGGTGGATTAGATATATTATATAAGTTATTGGACTAGAGATATATTATATTTGACATATTGTATCATCACTTTGATGTTATTTATGTTCATATTGTATCTATACTTCTTTTTCATCTTTATTGATGTTTAATTATGTTTATGGTGATGTGTATATTAGGTTATGTTAGATTATGTACTTTGTTAGATGTGTGTGATGGTTATGCATTTTATAATATAATGCAGCTTGTGTTTTGTTCGATGTTATTATTATATTTGTGTGTTATATGATGTTTAATATGTATATGTATATGTATATGTATATGTATGTATGTATGTATGTATGTATGTATATTAGATGATGGTAATGTTTATGGTTATGTTTATAAAGGTGTGATGATGTTTATGTTTATGCTTATGCTTATTATGGTATGATGATTTTATCTTTATGTTTTTTAGGTGGTATGATGATATATATTTAAAATTATAAATTAGGATATTTATTAATTTCATGTGATTTATTTGTGTTTAAATTAGTGAGATGAAAAATATTTTAACACTTAAAAAGTGCCATTAGTAAAAAAAATAAACAATGAATGAAAAAAACAGTTTTTTATAAATACAGTGTTGAGCTAGCAATTACTTCTAAAAAAATCAATATTATTTTGAGAAAATTTTATTATCAACTTACTCTCATATAATATTCCAATATATACATGCACCAACTATATAAATATATAGTTTGGAATTTGAAAAATACTTATAAGGTTTTTGTTAGGGTTAACCTTGACTCGGGAATGAGTCAAAGGTGGTTTAGGTCTAGCACATGTTTGGGTCCATAGTATTTGGGGGCCAATGGTATTTTTCCATGGTATTTGGTGTTCCATAGTATTTTTGTTCAATAGTATTTGGTGGCCCATGGTATTGTCCCAATATATTGCATGTAAGGAAGTCTTTATTATAAGGCTTGAGGGGGGATCCATTGTAAAGTGTCCTAAAGGTGAGTGGTGGCTAGATCACTTGGCTCAACTTGGTCGGTTTAGGTCAAGGGAGAGAAAAATAGGATCGCAAAGCAATAAATATTAAACAATTAAACAAGATGCAAATATTAAACACATTATAAGAGAGACACATATATAACGTAGTTTACCCAAGGTGAGCTACGTTCATAGAGAAATTGCCAGTTTTTTATTATTATACCATCCCAAAAAATTAAAGGATATAAACTGCATCAACCCCACTGCACTTACTCTTCAGACTCTTACAGTCTCTCTCACACAATCATAGATATTGTTTTACAATTCTACAATACGATACACAACTGTATTACAATGATTTCCTTTTATAGGGGAAATACCATGGGAAAATACTACAGGTCACCCAATCCCATGGGTCCACAAACTATTGGCCAACAAACATCCCATAAATTTCTTTCAGGGGCTTCTCCCTCGAACACCCTATAGGGGCCTTCTAGCCCTCAGAACCTCGTGGGGGGACAATGTTCCCCCGCACCCCCTAGATGGGACGCGTGTATAGTAAAAATGGGGTACAAACATAGCTGAATAAATAATGTCTCTGAATCTAGAACATCAGGCTCCACAACCAACAATATCCCACTTGGAGACTGATCAAAACAACTCCTCCACTATTTCACTTGTTGGACTATGCTCTAAACCTTGGACTTGTCAAATTTATCTTCTTTACCTTCATGCTTAAAGTCCAACTAAAACCAAGAAGGAACTTAGTATCTCTCTGGTTACTACCTTTGTCAACATCTCTATAGGGTTCTGGCTAGTATGTATCTTTTCCAACTTTAACAGTTCATATTCTATAACAAATCTTATGAAATGGTACTTGATTTGTATACGTTTAGTATTCGAATGGAAGGATGAGTTCTTTGCAAGATGAATGGCACATTGGTTGTCATTGTACAAGCTGATATTCTCCTGCTTCTTACCCAATTCCTCCATGAACCTGTGTAACCAAATCATCTCTTTACCATCCTCTGTAGAAGAAACATACTCTGCTTCTGTTGTTGAAAGTCCAACAACCTTTTGCAGTTTCAAATTCCAACATACTATTGTTCTACCCACGGTAAAAGCATACCCTGGGGTGCTCCTCCTGTTGTCTTTACCACCAACCATATATGTGTCAACATTTCCCTATAAAGCAATTTTTGAACCTCCAAAACATAATGCATGAGAAGTGGTAACTATCAAATACCTGAGAATCCACTTTACTTCCTTCCAATGCTCTTTACCTAGATTACTCATAACCTACTCATAACTCCAATTACATGTGCAATATCTGGTCTTGTGCACACCATGGCATACATTAAGCTGCCAACTGCTGATGAATAGGGAATCTTGGACATGTATTATATCTCTTCATGTGTCTTGGGACACATCTCCTCACTTACTTTGAAATGGCTGGCCAAAGGTGTACTAACTGGTTTTGCATTATGCATTCTAAACCTCTCCAACACCTTTCCTATTTACTCACCTTGAGATAATGTCAATTTGTGATTTTTCCTATCTGGTGTTATTCTCATACCAAGGATTTGCTTTGCAGTACCTAAATCCTTCATCACAAATGATTTAGCTAGTTTCATTTTAAGCACATTTATATCCTGCATATTAGACCCTGTAACAAGCATGTCATCCACATACAATAACAAGATAATATATCTTCTATTATCTATCCTCTTGAAATAAACACAGTGGCCATAATGGCATCCACTGTAACCTTGTTCTGTGATAAACTTATCAAATTTTAAATACCACTGCCTTGGAACTTGTTTCATACCATACAAGCTATTCTTCAACCATCAAACCAAATTCTCCTTCCCTTTGACCTCAGACTCCTATGGCTACTGCATATAAATATCTTCCTCCAAATCCCCATGGAGAAAGGTTTTTTTTACATCTAATTGTTCAAGATGCAAATATTATACCGCCACTAGACTTAAAAGAGTCCTAACTGAAGTCATTTTAACAACAGGAGAAAATACTTCATCAAAATCTATACCTTTCTTTTGTGCAAACCCCTTTACAACAACTCTAGCCTTGCACTGCTTCTTGCCTCCATATTCTTCCTTCAACCTGTAAACCCATTTATTCTGTAATTCCCTTTTCCCTGCAGGAAACTCAACCAAATCCCATGTCTGGTTTCTTACCAATGAGTCCATCTCCTCATCCATGCCTTGCTCCCACTTATTTTTAGTTTCTACCTTCATTGCCTCTTCATAACATTCTGGTTCACCAGAATCAGTCATCAATAAATAATACAGTGAAGGAGAGAATCGTTCAGGGGGTCTACTTAACCTAGTAGATCTTCTTACATTTGCAGGAGCTTGAGGTACCTGCTGCTGTTTTGTTGATTTTTATGGTGCCTTTGGAACTTCATTTTATTTGATTTCATCAAGCATTGTGTACTCTCTATTTTCCTTCACCTCTTTCTTTCCCTAAAACTCATATTTGTACATAAACTTTTCATTGAATACTACATCTCTACTCCTAATGATTTTGTGATTTTCATAATCCCATAAGCGATAACCAAAAGCATCAACATCGTATCCAATAAATGTACTTTTCTTGGATTTATCCTCAAGCTTTGTTCTATTTTCCTTATCAATATGGAAAAATGCTTCACAACCAAAAGTTCTCAAAAATGAGTAGTTTACCTTTTTACCTGTCCATGCCTCTTCTAGAATCCCACCATCCAAAGCACTTGAAGGCCCTCTGTTTATTAAATAAACAACATTTGCCCAAAATGGTAAGGGTAACCCTGCATGATATCACATACACCTTGCACGCTCCATGATCGTTCTATTCATCCTTTCTGACACATGATTTTGTTGTGGTGTTCTAGGGACCGTCTTCTCTCCGTGAATCCCATTGTATGAATAATACTATCAAACTTCTTGTTGCTGTATTCACCTCCATTATCAGATCTGAGATGTTTCAACTTTTTTCATGTTTTATTCTCAACCAAAGCTTTCCACTTCTTAAAAGTAGAAAACACATCATATTTCTGTCTAATGCAATAAACCCAAGTTTTTCTAGTTGCATCATCAATAAAAGTAACATAATAATGCGAGCCACCAAGAGATTGTTCCTGAGTCGGTCCCCATACACATGTATGAGCAAGCTCTAACTTTTCACTCTTCTTTTATTTCCCAACCCTAATAAATATAACTCTCTTTCGATTTCCATAAACATAGTTCTCATATAATTCCAAACTTACCTGCTTCAAATCTTGAAGCAATTTCCTTGAGTGGAGAATCTGCATCCCCTTCTCACTCATGTGGCCAAGTCTATGATGCCACAATGTTGCACCGGTTTCTATGGAATATACACAGATAGAATAATTAGTATTATGATGACATAAATGTAATGTACCTATCCTATCTCCTTTTGTTATTAACAGTTCTCCTTTAGTGATATTCCACTATGTTTTTCCAATCATAGACAAACAACCTCTATCTACCAACTGCCCAATTGAGATTAGATTTCTTTTCATAGAAGGAATATACCTTAAATATTTTAGCATCCATTCATTCTATTATTTAACTTAATCTGTACCTTACCCATTCCAACAATTTTACATGGTTCATCATCCCACAATAAAACATGTCCAAAATCACCTCATGAAATAATTTCCTATGGGGTGTATCATGACATGAAGCCCTTGAATCTACTACCCAGTAATCACTAGTATTATATAATGCAAGAATCAAAGCATCGTGTAACACATCACCTGCTACATTTGCTTCCTAAATAGTCTCTTGTTTCTCATCTCCTTTCTTCTTTGGATCTCTATAGTCTTTCTTCAGATGTCCTTTCTTACCATAATTACAATTCTATATGTTTCCAAATATGGATTTGGATCTACCCTTTCTAGACTTCTTATGATTACTTGGGCGCCTTTGTCTCTCCTTTTGTCTTCCCCTGTTCTCCATGGTCAACGCATTACTTGATGTCTCACCTATTCTTTTTCTTTGCATTTCCTCACTAAGAATAACACCACCAATATCACCAAATTTAAGAGTGTTTGAACTAGGGGCAAAGTTACTTACAACCATGACCAAACTATTCCATCTTTTTGGGAATGAACACAAGATTAGAAGATCCCTAACCTCATCATCAAAGTTCACTTTTATAGAACTTAGCTGACTAGTAATCATATTAAATTCATTTAAATGGTCAGCAATAGATCCACCTTCTGACATATTCATATTAAATAAACTCTTCATTAAAAATACCATGTTGGAATCTGAGGGTTTTTCATAGAGCTTAGCCAATGCGCTCATCACACCCTCTGTTGAATTTTATTTTGAGATATTGAAATCCATCGACAAAGCCAGGCACAATTGCATTGTTCCCAGTGCCTTTCTGTCAAGAACCTCCCATTCTTCATCCTTCATAGTAATCGGTTGTTTTGTTTTTCCGCTCAACGATGGGTATAGATACTTCTAGTACATATATTCCTCCATTTGTATCTTCCATAACTGGTAGTTTTGGCCATTAAAATTTCTTGACCCTAAACTTTCCTACTTTCACCATTGCTCCCACTCGAACTAGAAACCCTTATTTCTTGTGAGTTTACCAACCAAATAAACCTTTGTCTTTGATACCAATTGTTATAAAAACAGGATCCTAGAGAAGTAACAATTAAACAATTAAACCAGATGTAAATATTAAATACATTACAAGAGAGACACCGATATAACGTGGTTCACCCAAGGTGTGCTACACCCACACAGAAATTGCCGGACCTTTATTATTATATCATCCAACAAAATGAAGGGATACAACCTACAACAAACCCACTGTACTTCCTCTTCACACTCTCATAGTCTCTCTCACACAATCACAGAGATTGTTTTACAATGCAACAATAAAATGCATAGTCGTATTACAATGCTTTCCTTTTATAGGGGAATTATCGTGGGAAAATACTGTGAGTTACCCAATACTATGGGTCTGCAAACTGTTGGCCAACAAACATCCCAAAAATTTCTTTCAAGGGATTTTCCCCCGAACCTCCTTTATTGGGGGTGCTAACCTCAAACCCCTGTCGGGGGCCTGCTGGCCCATGGACCCCCATGGGGGGACGATGTCCCCCCTGCACCTCCCAGCTGGGATGCGTGTACAGTAAAAATGGGGTACAAACACAACTGCATAATAACATCTTTGAATCTAGAATGCCAGGCTCCACAACCAACAGTTTTCAATTTCAATATATGGAATGTACTAAAAAACACTAATAAGATTTTCAATTCCAATATTCAATTTCGATAGGATTGATCAATATAAATATGATTTAATGTACTATTTATGATTTTATTGTGGTGGAAACTATGTCTTTGTTAATGTATTATAAACCAAACTAATTGTGAGTAATATTCAATAACATTATGAATTGATTTATTATTACAAATATGGCATCATTCATAGTATTTATTAATCAAATTCCTAGCAATGGTGTGATTAGTATTAAATCGAGAAAAAATATATATATTACAAACCCATTGCATATCATGGCATTCAAAATAAAGAAATGGGAATATTAATTCCATATTAAACGATTCCATTACAATATGTAATTTCCTACAACTATTATTAATGATTTGTATGATAGAAAAAACTAAGAAGATTAAAATTAATAAAGGAAATGAAAGGTGGTATACATAAGAAACAAAAATTCTAAGTATAATTAATAAAGGAAATGAAAGGTGGATATGTAAGAAACAAAAATTCTAAGTATAATTAATAAAAGAAATTAAAGGTGGTATACATGAAAAACACAAATGGTAAGCATAAATATCATGAAACTAAAGAATAGTTGTCTCCTTAATCCACTATATTGGTATTTACTTTACTAATCAATAAGGGGACGTGGTGTTCAATGCTCAATTTGAACCAAAGTTCTAAAATGACTTATAATCCTAGACTTTAATCAAGGTATCGAGTAAAATATTAAAGACTTCAGAATTTACTAACAATGTGAAACTCCACACTTTTCATCTCCCATTTAATTTTTAAATAAAAATTACAAAACATTAAAATAGATTAGCTCCAGTTTCATAAAAAGGTGTCTAGTATCTCCATTTTCACATTATCTTTAAATAGACTATAGAAATACATCACCAATGAAACTTCACACACACACACACGGGATTAAAAAAAATTGTTTGTTATTTTTATATTATTATATTATTATTTTAAAGGATATACATATTTCATTCTTGCCATAAGTTTTTTATTCCTTAATGATAAATATAAGTGTCTAAGTATATATATTCATTAAATCGACCATGTTATTCAAATGAGAGTAGTTGAAATTACACCAAACAATAAATATGATTAACATCAATGATACTTTAATGGAAAACAAGAAAGACCATATCTAACTATGGAGAATGATATTCAATAATTCCATACAATAAAAAATTGTACTTGATAGACATGAAACACATTTCACATTTCAACTTTCCATTTCCATTGTCATAACATGAAAAATAAACAATATAATTAGAGAATAAAAAAACGATATCTCAATTTGTAGATGATAAAATAAAACATGTACATATCATTATTCATAGTCATCACCCTCATTATCTTCCTCAGTTAGACTGATAGCATAATTGTTCTCAAAAACATGTTTAGATCTAGGGTCATGTCTTAATATGAACCACCAAATCTCTATCTGTAATGCACCATTTTCAATTTACCATCTAAACTACCATTGCATGTTTGTATTATTTATTATTGTGGAAGTTTGTTAGTATAATGACATTGTGGACCTATGGACTTACTATTTTGTCGAAGATATATGGATATATGTGTATGATGTTAATACTATGAATAATGGTCATATTTGAATTGTGTATCTACATGAAAATTTAAAAGATGATGGGTACATGGATACCAATTTAAGTTCTATGTTGAATAAATGAACATGATACTAGGTGCATGGTATATTTAAAATTGATTACAATATTAATTCTTAATAATGAAATATGTATACATGTCAATGATTACACAATATTGCATGATCTTGTGTTGGGATACTAACCCACATGTTTAAAAGATCTAAGTGATAGTTGGATCCTACGAAGTGGAAGTACATCGGTGAAAGGTAATCCATAAGAGAAATGGTATGCACGTGAAGCATTATTGTTTTGTATGAGTATTGGTTTATTATCATGATGTGTGGGAAGGTGTGGGATTCAGGAAAATCAATCGTCGAAATTGGTTAGTTGATGACAAAAATTGAGTACAATAGTCACAAGACATAGTCCCTTGCTCCATTAGGGGGTTGGAGGAATTACCCACCATTTATCCCCGAAACCTGGAGTCATGGGATGGTTGTGTTATGACACACTCCGCAAGGTGTGTGATGATGACTGGTGGGTTCTTGCTGGGGAAGATTGGTCAATGAAGTCGACACTTATTCTTACGACTTCTAACTGGATTTAGGTCATGTAGTTGACACTCTAGGATAGTCCAACAGAGGAAGGATAGGATGTGGAAGTTAGTTGTGAATTAGATAGGAGGAAGTAGGAAGATAGGAATGTCACGGAAATTTTAGAGAGAAACAATATTTAACTATGGTGTTGAAACCTTTTCTTAATTTGTGTGTCGTAACTCAAGACCTTATGATTGTTTCATAGGTCAATATGATATAAGTTAATGAAAATGAATAGATATTGCAAATTCATGTTTAAGTATGTGTCGACAGATAGTAGCTCGTGTGATTATGTGTGATGTATGCTTCGATATTATTAGTGTACCTACATGATGTATGTAAGCAATAGCTACACTTACATACCACATCTACAAATGTTGTATAAATTATCTATTATACCATTAAAATTGGGCGTTCAAATGTTTGTAATTTTGACTAGCTACATTATAATATTATTACTTATTAAGTTTATATGAATTGAAACAATTGCATCAAATTATTAATGGGAGGTTTAGTTGCGGATTAAAGTTAATTATTAATTGTGTTCATCACTAAATAAAATTTAATTACTGATTAATTGGACTATTATTAACTTGGTTGGTAAATATTAAATAAGTTTTAATTGTAACTAAGGTTTGGTTGTTGATTTTTAGGTGTAATCATTAAATAACTAATAAGTGGATTATATAAGGGTATTAGTTAGTTAATTAATTAAAATTACTAGTTAAGTTATAATTATAATAAAATAATTGATGTCACAATTATTGTTGTGTACAATATTAACAATAAATTGTTATGTCGGTCTTTATTTGAATCATGTTGCTAAATGTTGTTTAATTAAGGTTTGTCGCTTTAGTTAACAATATTGATGTCACAACCTATGTTGAATTATATTGTTGAAGAATCGCATGATATGCTATAAATTATGGAATTTATTGTATTATTAAATAATATATATCTCAAAATAATGTTTTCAAGTACAAAGTACACTATTAGTAAGAAATTTCGATGTCAAGTTTATGTTTGATTACGTTATTATTAAATAATTATATGGAAATTTACTATTAATTAATAATTAGGCTAATTATTAATTAATAATAGTTATTATGATAAAATTCTATTAAGAATATATTATTAAACAAACATCATGTCTAAATTTATGTCGAATAAGGCGGTGGACCTTATTCTTTAATGAAGTGATTAATATGGTAGGTGACACAAATAACAAAGAATTAAAAAATTGTTATTTAATGTTAATAAGCCACATTTGAGTGGTACCATGATTATTAAATAATAAAATATGTATTTTGTTGTGGAGAATAAATGGAACCATAATTGAATCTGAATAAATATGAAAAGGGAATTCAAACATTTAATAAAAGGGATAAGGTATAAAAGACTCGAGGGGGAGAGTCGGTGGGGGAAGAGGAGATAAAAGGGGTTTGATGGATTTTTAAAAGGGATCTAAGAGCATTGAGAAAAATTCAGCAGATGAGGCTGAAATTTTCAGAGAAGGGAAAGAATTCGGACCGGTTGGACTTTGTACTAAGGTTTTGGGCTTAGGGGTCCAAGAACATAATTCTTGGAACTAGAAGTCGGAGAGACTTTCCTAGTTGGAAGGGTGGCAAACTGATCTGGTCGGTTGAGTTTTATAAGGATATACAACTATCCTATAGGTGTTTTGATATTTTTTTAATTTTATTTACTGTTTCATATTTTATATTTCAGAGTTGATTAATTGGATGAATATGCAGAAAATAATATCTAGAAAATTTGCTTGAATATGTTGTTAATTTGATCATGATGTTAATTTGCTATTAATTTTCTTATTACCTATACACTATCCAATACATATGGGTAAATATGATTTGGCTGTAGTGTTTTGGGAAAACATAAGGCTCCTTATTTTCATCCCACATATTTCT
The DNA here is from genome assembly GCA_001517045.1 of Pseudotsuga menziesii. Classification (NCBI taxonomy): domain Eukaryota; kingdom Viridiplantae; phylum Streptophyta; class Pinopsida; order Pinales; family Pinaceae; genus Pseudotsuga; species Pseudotsuga menziesii. Next base: position 34,596 of record LPNX010327834.1, on the reverse strand, counting down.
AAAGTTGATTCATAGCAACCCACTATCACGATCTTACTTTTCATTATTCTTGTCAAATGTGTCCCACCACCTGCTCCTAAAAATAACACGTTGGAAAGATGAGAAGTCCACTTGAATGATCTCTTGTATATTGTTGGCATAACCGGACATCCCTCCTATCAGATTTCGATCATGGTGTCTAGCATGATTAGATTGGTCAAACTCAACTTCCACTCCATAGAATTGTGTAAGACATCTATCATCAACATCCTTAGTGTGAAAATGATTTCCATAATCCCACATATATGGAAATGAATGCACCTATAAAAAAATTAATACATGATGGTTTCATATGTCTAATAACCCAACCATTAATATATTCAACATAGATGTTATAACAAATTGCACCTGATCCCAATGTTTAGTGCATCTTCCTCTTCAACCAGGTAACGACTAGAATCTAAATGCACCATATTTATCTCTAACTTGGTTCGCAATTCAACTATTGGGACAACTCATTGGTGCTTTTTCTTTTAAACGATATGGACAAGGCATGCTTCTAACGTGTAACCGCTTGAATTATTTTCTTATCGCGGGAAATGTTTCTTTTTAGTATTTGAAGAAATAAGATCTCTCCTAATAGCCAACTTGTCACTTTTTTTGGATGATATGTGACACAACAAATGACATGAAACAATTTTAAATATATGCATAGGATCTAGTAAGTGGACAATCTTAATATGCTCAAAATATGGGAGCTCATAAAATATCGATTTCCTTTTCATCCCTTTGGGCATTTTCTCAACATCGGTTTCCAATAATTCAGGCTCATCGAACTTAGGTTCCCCATTTGAATCAAACAGCTATGCAATTTCCTTCTCATTCTATATATCATATGCACTAATCCAGTCAATCACTACAATTATTTCATGAATTTGGGTTCTCTCTGGTTTACCATTGAAAACATAAGTTGATCTTTTATAAGGGTGGTTTTTTGGGAGGAATACCCTAGAGAAATCATACATTGGATTTCATAGGTATTTGGAATACCTAGACTGCATAGAAGGTACACAACATTTACATCCATGATAACCTTTTGTTACAAGATTTGCGATGTTATGGTATATAGATAATGCTAGTGTTGAATATCAAGACAATCACAACGAATTAAATATGCCAAAAAATATTTCTTTGAATAAAAAAAACATCTAACAACATATTTACCTAAAAAAATACTAACCCCAGATAATCATGTGTGGTGTATGCATATATACCATACAACATAAAACTCCTCTTTGATGGGATTGGTATCAATACATCATATAGTTGTATCCCTTTCCATAATTCCTTCAATTATCGATCAATAGTTGTAGGTAAACATCCATACTTTACTTGTCTTCTAACAAGGACTATAAGAGCCAACATAAGATGTTCATTCTTCACGAAAAACCATGGGGGGGTATTTTTATTGACCACTACTACAAGCCAAACACTATAGTTGGTGTTTGGTTTGGAAAATGAGTTGATTCCATCAATGGATATGCTTAATCGAAGGTTGTGTACTTCATCCTTGAATTTATCAGGCCATATATCCTGATGCAGGAGCATCTAGCTCAGAATTTGTTGATTGACGAGTCAGCATGCCATGTAATCACTTCTAGATGGATAGGGCTGGTTGTTAGATAGATAGGATTAGTTTAATTTGTAATAAGAGGAAATTTTCCATTGTTCTCCTTGATCCCCACATGGAATTCTATGAGGATTGATCTTTGTTAATAGGTTTACTTTTATTAGTTATCCAGATCCAAACTATTAGGATCTGACAGGTTTTTTGAGTGTAATAAGAAGAATTGATTGTAACAGATAGAGCAGGAGGGAATGAGTGAATGAGAGGTGTGTACATAGAAGATTGAGCATGGAGTGAAGTAGAGTATCTGTATGTAACTGATTGTCTGATAAATTGAATGAAGAATAGAGAATTAGATTCTGAGTGTGTTTTGATTGATGTTTTCAAACATTTATGTGGAAGTATGAACTCATTTAGTATTTAGTGAAATTTCACTCCATATAAATCTGTGTATCAATTCTATGGTTTTGTGTTGTCATAACCTCTAAATTTACAGAAGAAATTGATCCTGTTACTGATCAATTCGACGAAGAATGTGTAGCTTGGTCAAATCCGTAATCGTAGTTGATTCCGTAGCAAAAAGACGTATATCCACACAGTCTAGATCGAAATCCGCACATTAGAGGAAATTTCAACTCAAAATGGGCCTTCTAAGAAAAATAATAAAATAATAGTTAAAATAATAAAATAATATTTATTAATTTTGGAGGAAGAAAAGAAAAAAATACTTTTTTTGTTCGTATTTTCGACATATCTCCCTATGATTTTACTCAAATTTTGATCGGGAGATATCATTGGATGCGAAATTAAATTCCGCATCCAATGAGTACCCATTCGGCATACTTTTGACAAACCCTGTTACCGCAAAAACAAGGAATACCTGAAAAAACATGATGATGACATCATCATCATGTTTTTTCAGGTATTCCTTCTTTTTGGGGTAGTGGGGTCCGTCAAAAGTATGTCGAGTGGGTACTCGTTGGATGTGGAATTTAATTGTGCATCTAGGGAGCTATCTCGATCGAAATTTGAGTAAAAAAAGCAGGGAGATATGTCTAAAATACGAACAAAAAAAGTAGTTTTTTTATGATACCTATCCCCAAATTTATATTAAAAATTTGTTTAGACTTACACGGTATTTCAAATTTAAAGAAATTTCATTGACTAATAAATGATGACATGGAATTTGAATTAGTGTTAAAAGTACCATTCTGAGTTTAAATTTCCTCTAATGTTCGAGATAGATCAACGATTAAGGGTGAGTCCGCTAGAATTGACGACGCATAAGAGCGAAGTGCAGAAACCAGGAATTGGAGAAGTGCGAGTGACAAAAGTTAAAAATATGACTTCTGCATTCTGGACCGAAAAGGTGAAAAAGGAAGAAAACCAAGTTTCAAAATTTGATAAAGCGAGTTCTACATTCCGAACTGAAAATTGGAAATCAAGGAGTGAAAGTGCGGAAATCTTGTTTCGTAAGTCGATAAGCTGACGTTCGCTATCCGAACCAAGAATCGGAAATTAGGAAATTGTGAAGGGAGGAAACTCTGTTTTTAAAGATGATAATCCAATTTTCGTAAACTGCCAATGTGCAGAAAGGAATTTAGATAGTGTTTCAAGTTGTTTAAAAAAAAAATCAAGGCCTGTTAGTTTCATATCTCTCAGTTTTTGAGGTCTGTAAACAAACTAGTGTCATCACTTTGGTAGTAGAGCTCATTTGTGCCTGTAGAAAGATGCCTCCAAGACGAGGGAGAGCATGGGGGGTTCCTATAGGACGCGGTCAAGGAAGAAAAATTGTAGAGACAAATGTATAGAGAGACATGAGAAGACTAGAAGAAAGGCTAGATGTCATGGAGAGAAATAACCATTCAGACAATTCAGATGACAGTGATGAAGAAGTCAAATCCCCTGATGAAGAAGAAGATCCTAAAGAAGTTAGAGTTTTGAATATGCTGATGAAGGTCAATAGCAGCTAAGAGTGAAGGCACCTATGTATGAAGGTAAATTAAATGTTGAAGAACTCATTTATTGGATTAATGCTCTGAATAAATATTTTGATTTTGAAGAAATTGAAGACAAGAAGAAAGTAAGATATGCAGCTACCAGAATGAAAGGACATGCAGCTATCTGGTGGGATGAGCTCCAGATCCATCAAGAAAGAAGCGGTATGTCAAATATAAACTCTTGCGATAAGATGCTACGTAATATTAAGAGTCAATTTATGCCTAAGGACTATCAATTGAATATTATTAGACAGTTACATAACTTTAGACAGAAGCCCATTATTGTGAAAGAATAAACATAATATTTTTTTGGAGTGAGTATTAGAGCTGGACACACACACAGAGGTCTAGAAAGAGTATCTAGGTATATCAATGTATTAAGATATGATATACATGATGAAATTAGTTTATTAAATTTGAAAACTGTAGAAGATCCATATCAAGTAGCTTCAAAGGTAGAAGAGAAACTGTTAAGAAAATAGAACTAGAGAAACAGGGGAAAGAATATAGTGAGAGGAAGAGGATCTCCTAGTAGTGGAGGTAGGACTTCTAAAGATGGAGGTGAAGTTTCTAGCAGACAGTCATCCCAAAGAGGAGGATCCAGAGGAGGTAGAGGAAGAGGCGGACACAAAGAGGTAAAGTGTTATACTTGTGGAGAGATTGGGCATATGTCTTGGAATTGTCCAAGAAATCAGTCTTTGGGTCATAGAAATGTGAATGTTGCATAGGCTCAAGAAGAGTCAAAAGAAGAAATAAAGATGAATAACCCTTGAGAGGAAGGAGAATCTCTTATGTTGAAGATATTTTTGGTAAAATCAGAGAAGCAAGTACATGAACCAGCTCACAGGAAAAGTTTGTTCAGAACAAGGTGTAAGTCACAAGGTAAGTGTTGTCAAATAGTTATTGATAGTGGTAGTACAGATAATTTGTTTTCCACTGAGATGGTAGAGAAGTTGGGATTGAAGAGGATGAAACATCCCACTCCCTACAAAGTGTCCTAGTTGCAGAAAGGACATCATCTCTTGGTGAATGAGAAGTGTAATGTGAAATTCCATATTGGTAATTACAAAGATGAAGTATTATGTGACATAATTCCTATGGATGTATGGAATATACTCTTAGGGAGACCATGGAAGTATGATAGGAAAGTTGTTCATGATGGGAGAAAAAATACTTATTCTCTAGAGAAAGATGGGAAGAGACATATTTTTTCACCCTTATAGGATGAAATAGTTCAAGAAGGTTCAAGTTCAAACATTTTGCTGATGTCTGGCAAAGAACTATTGCAACAAGTTTAGAAAGAAGAGGATCTACATTTTTCCCTTGTTGGTAAGCCAAAGGTAATTTTAACTTCTACAAATTTAGATGATTTTTCTGTTGAAGTTAAAAATTTGCTTGATGAGTGTGATGATATTATTGTGGATGAGTTTCCAAATAGTTTACCCCCTGTAAGAAGTATTAGTCATCACATTGACTTAATACTTGGTGTAAGTTTACCTAATAAAGCAGCATACAGATTAACTCCTCAAGAAAATGAAGAAATCAAACAACAGGTACATGAGCTGTTGGAGAACGGATTGGTAAAAGAAATCTTGAGTCCTTGTGTAGTGCCCAATGTACTTAGTCCAAATAAATATGCTGGGTGGAGGATGTGCACTGAATCTAGGGAAATCAACAAGATCACTATCAGGTATAGATTCCCTTTACCCAGAATTGATGATCTAATGGACTGTTTAAGTGGTTCAAAATATTTTTCCTAAACATATTTGAAAAGTGGATATCATTAGATTAGGATAAGGGAAGGGGATGAATGGAACACCGCATTTAAAACTAATGATGGTTTTTATGAATGGTTAGTGATGTCATTTGGGCTTACTAATGCACCTAGTACCTTCATGAGGTTGATGAATGAGCTTTTGAAAGAATTTACTGGAAATTTTGCAATAGTGTATCTAGATGACATTTTGATTGTTAGTCAAAATAGAGAGGAGCATTTAAGGCACCTTAAGTTGGTGTTGATAAATTTGAAGAAAGAGAAGCTTCTGATAAATTTAAAGAAATGTAGTTTCCTGAAGAAAGAGTTAGTTTACTTGGGATTTGTAGTTTCAGAAGAAGGACTGAAGATGGATCCTGATAAGGTACATGCAATTTTAAATTGGCCAGTTCCAAAGAATGATTATGAGGTAAGGAGTTTCCATGGACTTGCTATTTTCTATAGGAATTTCATTAAGAATTTCAGTCGTATTTGTGCACCTTTGATAGAGACTTTCAGAGGAAGTAGACAACATTTAAAATGTACATAAGCAGGTGAAAGGAATTTTAAGTTATTGAAGAAAAAGATAGCTGAGAAGCCTATCATGGATTTGACCAGTTTTGACAAAGTGTTTCAAGTGGAAACAAATGCTAGTGGAATAGTAATGGGAGCAGTTTTGAGTCAAGAGCAGAGGCCAGTGGCATATTTCTCACTATTGAGTACATAGTGAGAAATTGAATGAAGAAAAACATAAATAGTCTTCATATGATAAAAAATTATATGTTGTTGTGCAAGATCTTAAGAAATGGAGACATTATTTGATGCCTAAGGAATTTGTGTTGTATTCTGACAATCATACTTTGCAGTTCATAAACAGTCAGCCTAAGTTGAACCAGAGACATGTTAAATGGGTAGAATTTTTGCAGAAATTTACCTTTGTTATCAAGCATACAAGTGGTAAGTCTAATAAAGTTGCTGATGCTTTGAGCAGAGTAAATCTGGTATTGCAAGAATTTAAGGTCAGTACTTTTGGATTTGAAAACTTGATTGATATGTATAAAGAAGATTTAGATTTAAAGGATATATATGCTACCTATGAAAATCCAGTTACCCATAACAAAGTCCAGTGGTTAGATTATATGTTGCGAGAAGTTTTTCTATTCAAGGATAGTAAATTGTGTATTTTGAAGTGTTGAATGAGAGAGAATTTAATTTAGGAAAATCATAGTGGAGGTATATCAGGACATTTTGGACAAGACAAGACTTTTTCTCTGGTGAGTAATTTTTATTTTTGTCCAAATATGCAGAATGATGTGAAGAAGTTTGTTGAAAGATGCAGAAATGTCATCATGCAAAAGGGAGAATTCCAAATGCATGGATTTTGTTTTGGGTTTACCTAGAAATCAGAGAGGTCATGATTCAATTTATGTCGTGGTAGATATATTTTCCAAAATGACTCATTTTATTGCATGTAATAAGATTGATGATGCAACCAATATTGCTAACCTCTTCTTTTCTGAAATTGTAAAGTTGCATGGGTTACCATTGAGTTTTGTGTCTGACAGAGATAGAAAGTTTGTTGGTCATTTTTGGAGAGCTCTATGGAATAAATTGGGTTCTAATATCAGTTTTAGTTATGCTTATAACCCTCATAATGATGGTTAGACTGAAGTGGTAAATAGGATCTTGGGAAACATACTGATAAGTCTTGTGTATGAACATCGAAAACAGTGGGACTTGGCTCTTGCTCAGGCTGAGTTTGCATACAATGATTCTGTTGGGGCCTGGAAATTCGCAGGAGACAATAGTAAAGGATTCTCCCCAATCAACATTCCCAACTATCCCGTTGACTATTTGGTGTAGGGAATCCGTCCGGTTTGCGGTCCGACTACCGTAGGTCAAGGTAACAAAACAAAGGGTTTTACCGGTTGCGGCCCGGTCCACCGAGTTTTTGTAATTTTTACTTAATGTATGCAATGCAAATGCCTAACTAACAATGCATGGTGATAAAGATGCAAGGAACTACACAATGTGATGCCCAGGTTCTTACCTCTCGTCTTTGGCTCACGAACATCTAAATCACATATGCAGCCATGAAGTAAATCAATTAATTATCTAATCACCTATCTATCTATCCCCGGGGAGCCAAAAGAATGATTATTTGGGAGTAATGTGTTATTTCCATGTATGATAAACATAAATTACAGATAGCTTATATTCATATTTACAACACATGAATGAGGAAAATATTCCAACAATCAGATAGCTAATTGTTATATAAGCAACATACATTACTCTTGGTGAACTTTCCACAAAAAATAAATCAGCAATCATTCAACAAGACATAGGTCATAAAGTTAGAATGATCTCACGATTCATGGACACAAGCTGAAAAAATAAAGTAGTTCATCTTTCCGCCATCCATTGTATAACATTAGGAAATTTCACAATCTCTTCCTCCAACCGGCAAACTGTAATTTTTTATTGCAAAAGGAAATAGTTCTTCTTACAATATGTTCTTCAATATTACTGGGGGAAAAATCCCCTTTCTCTTCTTAGTCTATTACATTTATACAAAAAGAGTGAAATGGTTGGGCTGCCCAAAGTAGCCTTTGGGCTTCCCAACCTTTCATTTTCCCAACACTTTGCTTTTTCCCAACGCTTTACTTTTACAAAATATTACAAAATCTAAAGATGACACATCCCCTATGAAGAGGGCCCAGCTTGGTTTTCTAGGAACTTCTTCCACGCTGCAGCCTCACTAGCGATGCCCTCAAAAGTGCTAGGCTCCAAAAACTGAATATTTATCTCAAATTTCTCGGCTTGATTCTTGATAGCCTCGATCCTTGCTGGGCTCAAATGAAGCTGATATTCCAAAAATTGTACACTAATGGCTGGGTGGCCCACCTCATTCTTCAAAACTAGGTCATCAATAGCCTTGATCTGTTGTGTTCTGGCCTCTACATCTTGATATCTGCTCTGCAATATCTCTATGAAGGTTTCATGGTCTGGGAGCTCATCAAGCTTATGATCAGCGTCTGTTTGACACCGGTTAAATGTATTAAGGAGCCTCCTGAAATATTCTGAGCATGCTCCCTGCGCCCTTTTGACGATCTTCTTGAAGTCTTCCGTAGTGCTGACAGCGAACTCTACTAGGTCATGATCTCTTTTGAGGGCTTGATGGTCTTTGGCTGGTAGTTTTGTTGGTGTCTCTGCATTGTTCTCCAGCCTTGCCATTCTAGCATTCAAAACTTCAAGAACTTCCTGGGATCTGTCGACGAAGTAGGAGGAGGTCTCCATGATTTCCCCTAACCGGTTTTCAATCTGAAGGACCTTACACCTTTCCTCCTCTAAAGCAATCTGTAGCTGGAGAATTCTAGTTTTCTGGGCTAAGATATGTTCTTTGAATGGCTGGAGAAATGAAGAGATCTGTTCTTGATGTTCCTTTATCAGATATTGGGAGTGCATATCATTGGCTGTCAAGATGATCTTCTGCTGTTCTTCTAGCTCCTCCACCTTTGCCAGCAACCGCTCCTTCTCCTTCTTCAACTCTTGATCTTCGGCTTGCACTTTCTCAAGGTGTTCTTGTGTAGTCTCCTAAGTTTGTCTCTCTTCATGTAGCGCCTGCAATTCAGCTTTAGTAGTCTTCATCTCCCTTTGTAAGTGTTCAAATTTCCGCTTTAACCTGTTTCCTTCCTCTCTTTCTCTCTTCAGGGTATCCTTCAGCTGAGCAGAAGATTTCTTGTATGACTCCAGTTCAGTCATCACCTTATCTATGTTATCCTCTGAAGCATGTAGTATTGCAGTCCCAGCCCTTATGGTAAGCCTTGTATCTAGGTCCGTTCCTAGCATAACAGCAGTATCTGTTATCATTTTTCCAGGAATATCCTCTGCCTCTACCTTCCTTTCCATCCTTTTCATTATTCTCTTGGTGGCCACATCATAATAGACAGTATTGAAGTCGAGGACTTCTTCACCCTTTTTCTGGATGAAAGGCACTAGCTGGAGCGTAGGGGCCACAGGGGTGCTAGCAGCGGGTACTTGAGGGGTCTGCACCTCGGGGTTTTCCTCCTCCTGGGTCTGCCCTGCTACTGTTTCAGAGACTGACTATTGCATCAACTCTATTATTTCAGCCTCCTGCCTTTGGAGCTCCTCCTCAAGCTTTCTCTTGGCTTCTTCAGCTGCTTGTCTACCTACTTCCTCTATTTCTTTGGCTGCCTCTTTTGCTATCTCAGCTGCTTCTTGGGCAGCTTTACTTTTCTCTTCTTCTCCCTTCTGCATCCATTCTGCAGCCTCCTTTTCCAACCTCTGAGCTTCTTCATTCCTCCTTTTAATTCCTTCTTCAGCCCTTTTCTGCTCCTCACCTTTCCCACCTATGGTAGTGATTTTCTTCTTAAATCTTCTGTTTAGGGCCGTCATGTTTGGAGCATTCTGAAAGACAGATTATTCCTTATCGAAATGATGGGTATATTCAAAAAACACCTTATGCTCTTTACAGTGATCCATCACTCTACCATGAGTATCATTCCTTCAGAAAGGCATCTCACCAAAATGGAACTTCCCTAGTTCCTCTATGAATTCGGTTGCTTGTTTCACCCTGGTGAATTTGTAGCTACCTAGCCTTCTTGTGTTGGAATTGGTAAAGGAGGGTATGCAGTATTCTTGTGTTGGAACAAGAAACTACCTATTCCATCAATGAATACCTGCCTGACTGCCTCTTTATGGACTATATAATCCGTTGCATATTTGGGCAGCAGTAAAGGAGTCTTTGATCCTCCATACATTCGGATGTACATGCCATTTTCAGTGAAGAAATAATCAGCATATTCTCCTATTACCTGCATGGCACCTTCTGACATACAGTCACATTCCTTCTGGAAAATGAGTGCGTAGAGTGGCATAATAAAGTGCTCACATACCTCTGTGTAATGGCTATGGTACTGGTGAGCCCACAATGGTCTATATGCAGCATACACAGGCATTCGTTCCCTGTCCCAGATGCACTTGACACCGGGGAAGGGCTGGTTACACAATATGCAATATATCAGTATTGAACTCATGTAAAACTCGGACCTTTTCTGAGCTTCTCCTCCCAAGGTTGCGGCCAAGCAGGAGGACAGACTGCTTGACACAAGGCTGGCCCAATTGAAGACTGTTCCTTGGGTTGCCACATGAAAAATAATAGGTATCCATTCAAGCTTGAAGAGTCTACCATGAGCTCTTCCAAACATCCTATTTAGCATCAGCGCTATAAACCGGTAGGGAGCCCTCAAGCTCGCTGTATCATACTCACCGGTCTATCTATATCGGTACAGCTTTCCCTGTAAGAGCATTTTCTTGAGAGTTTCCACAAGGTCCATTCTGATGTTGTCCAGCCAATCGTTAGATAAGAAAACCTGGGGTTCTGGTAGGTGATAGGGAAATGCAACATATCCAGGGCTAAACGCAGCATAACCCTCTCCTTCAGCGTTTCCTATGATCATTGTGGTTGTATTCACATGGGGTAAAATCCAGCCAATTACCTCAGAGCATGGGAACAACTCTCGTCTGGTGGCAACTTTCATGATAGAGGACTTCTCTATGTTAGCATAGATAGATTCTTCTTTGAGGCCCATGTCGGGAACCTCCCTGCGGGAAATCAATCTGTATATGTCACCCCATTTGTATTCGGGCTCAACACCAGAAACACATTGGGTGTCTTCATATATGTATTCAGTCTTTGTCTCAGCTTCTGCTTCTGGTACTTCTTCCACCACTGGGGCCTTCTTCTTTTGTCTTTTGGACATGGTGAACTCGACTTCTTCATGCCATATATAACATTGTAATATTGAGACATTCAAGGTGCATACATTTACATGACAGTGTGCAGCACTTTATTCTTTCTATGTATATCATGGCAGCAACTAGTCAATGAAACTAAGATATAAGTTTACATAACTTGACGGATCAAATGCACACTATTTAGTGCTCTTGTCTATATCTCAGCATGATGCAAAACATTTATGTATGATATTAAAACATCGCATCAACCATCTTCTAGACTGCAATAAAATTACATCCGTATGCAAAGTGCCATTTTCATGTGTTTAATGTGATAGCAAGTATAGAAACAAATGCATGCATGAACAACCCAAAAATGGCCTGACTATCAGAACTACCGAAACTGGTGCATAGTATTCCATGGACTTATCTATACCTAGCATGAAGCAAACGCAGTCCTGTGCAATAAAGTGAGCAATCTACTGCTGCTACATGATACTGAACAATTCATCAACCATATTTGGTCCAGCATTAAAACTACATTACTACGCTATGTGCTATTTTCCTATATGGTAGTATTTAGTGAAGCAACTGTATACATGTACAACAAAAACTTTGACCATTAGACCATTAAAATGCAACGTGCAGAGTTCAGGGGTTTAGTCTAGGTATAGCAACGAAAGAGATGCTTAAAAGTAACTATATGCAGTGTGACTGTGCAAGTCACCTATGCTTCCAATACCAACAATTTAACCATATGGCTAGGTAAAAAAAATAATTACATTAACTCGACCCCACATTCCATTCCCTGCGGTGCCATTAGCAAATAAATGCACGAGACGAATAAGGGAAAAACCATGCAGAACGAGCGCCGCGACACACCCTCTCACAGGTTGGGGTTTTGAAATAACAGCACGCGAAAAAGCATAGGTCAAACGGCTGCTACTCAAGATTGCGGATCAAAGAAACTGCCTGAGCAGAAAATGGTCAACTACTGGCTGCCGTAGTAAACCCTTTTCCCCAGCCGCGGCTTGAAACTGGGCATGAGCAGGGTGAGCGGGACAGCGCAGGTCCAACGACTGGGAGGCACCAAACCACTTATGTTTACTAGGGAGATATGGCCTTCAACCTGCCCCTACTCAACATCCTCGCACAGGGGTTTCGGTGCGGATGGCCACCCCCCTCTTTCCTCTTTGCATGGGGTTGTAAACAACAATGATGGGAAAAACCTGGCTGTTCCGATGGTTATACTACCCTCCCGTGGAAAAAATAAGATAAGACCAAGGCTCCAAACCTAGCGGTATGAGGAAAAAACGGCGAGGGGATACCATATCACCGTAGAGAACCACTAATAGTATAAATGGAAAAGGATAAAATGACAAGGAGCCTACCTAGAAAACACAATGCAATCAATGGGAGGATGAGCGGGTGGACGACGTCCAAGCTTCCACGGTTGTCAACTGGATGCAAGTATACCGACAGTAGAGTCCTTCAATACCTCAAGAAGACGACAGCTCAATGGCGACAGTGCTGGACAGCCAAAAAACAATAATAAAAAATAAACGTTGTCCCCGTATATATAGAAATGGACCGCACGTGTGACGACTTAATGGATTGGATGGGAAACAACTTTGGATCGGAGGGTGAAACCTTAAACCTTTCCGCAACATTAGGAAACTATAACATACATCCGTCCGCAGTGATGAGCAAAGCAAAGACTAAAGATCGGACGTCGGACGCTTATAGGATCGAAAGATGAGAGACAACACTTCTCCGCAACGGCGGAAGGAAAACGATAAAGCCTCCGATTTAAAACCAATATCCCACCGAGGCAAAACAAAAAATCAGAAAGAAAATAAAACGTGAAATCCTAAACTCATCCGCAACGGCGGAGGTCAAAATACAAACATCATCCGCAATGGCGGAGAGAGCGATGGCAAAAAAGCTCCGATACACAGCCAAAAGAAAACCAAAAGCATAAGTTAGAAAGAAAATAGAAAATCAAACCCGAACTGATCTGCAACGGCGGAGGCCAGAAGCGAAGATCCATCCACAACGGCGGATAAGGAAATGATCGTTGTAGAACCAAAAACCATCCGCAACGACGGAAAAAGACAAGGCACAGACCTCCGATTTAATATGGCTTCAAAGGTATTTCAAAGGAAACGATAAGCTCGATTATGCATGGGATTATTTTAAACATTAAGGAAAACATCAGATCGATTGATAGAGCAACCCAAGCATTGGAGGACGTTCCAAAAGTCATTAGACCAAAATAAGGAAGAAAATCAAACTAATTCAAAGTAGAGGAGGGTCCTAAATTTTTTTAGAATTTTGGGAAATTGTTGTAGCTGCAACAATTGGCGACTACCTCGTGAACCCTAGATTTCTGAATTAACTCTTTTCCAGTGCAAGACCATCTAAATCAAGTTGAAATCTTCTAGATGTCCTTATCCTCGGGCTGGCCAATTTAAGCATTTAAACCATTGAGAAGTAGTCTATTCTTTGGGGAAAAGGTAACACAGAGATATTGCCAGTTTGAATAACTCTTTTGAGGCCAAATAGGTGAGGTTTGTTTTTCCTGTCCTTAGGTAGTTTCCAGCTTGGACACCATAGGATTGTAACAGAGTGTAAACAGTATTATCCGTTTGTTCATCATTCCCATGCCAACTGCACTTTTGTGCCTTTTGAACTTTAGTTCCTTTGATATGAGTCCTCCTGCAGGCTTTTCTTACTGAATTTTAATTCAGGATCCTCTATCCCATAGTGTCATTTTGTGTGAACAATGTGCTTCATGTTTCAGTTCACGGACGGAGAGGATCTTGTGGCTATTCAGTACTTCATGCTTTGTTATTTTGCTTGGATATGTAATGCTTTCTTTAAGGAGCTTTGACTCTTGATAGCTTATTGCTTATCTGAATATATATGACATGGGATCATTTAAATATGAGATACTATTTTACTTTGCTTCCTTTCTGTGAGTCTTTTGCTATCACCCCCTTTTGGATTTTAAAATGTGAAATGGATGGAGCCTCGAAATAGTATTCCAGACCTCTTTTATTTCTGAGTTATTTACAGGGGTTAAGTAAGACTTCAATGAATGCATTGTCAGTTAGGAAAAATGCTACTAGAAGACATTCTATACTTTAAAGCATAGTCTTTCACTCAAGATCCCAGTTAATAAAGAACTTTGATGTCCCCATTGCAACCAAAAGTTTTCCTCTTTGTTCAAACCAAAAGAAAAACTAGCAAAGCAATAACTCAAAAGAAAACAAAATTAAATCAATTAGCAAAAGAACAGCCTCAAGCATCAAAGAAAACAAACAATTTATTTATGTACAAAGCAAAGAAAGAGAAAAAATTTGCCCACTCCCGAAAATATTGTTTTTTAAATCTAGAGAGTCAAAGGGTGGGCTGGAAAACAGACACGGGATATCTAACCATGGTCTAGCTGCGCTGTTTTTTAAATTGAACACATGTTCACAATTCTATAATCGTCTCTCACAGCCTGAGGAATTTGAAGGAGCTCAAGCTGAGTGTTAGTCATATGACTAGCCTCTCTTGACGTGAGATGTCTTAATTCTAGCTCAATCAGATAATTTCCTAGAACAGACTCAGCAGATTCATTTCCCTCTCCTAACTTAGTGACATTGTGTTTCATATAAGGCTCTCTTAATATCTTAATCAGGTTTGGGCTGCCCTTATGAGGTAACCATAGGTGAGACCAATCTGAAGCAAAATACCCATTCAGTCTTGCTGTCCAATCTCGGTTCAGGATCATTCCATAGCCATCAGGTATGTCTGCTACTATAATATCCATGCAATGACATATCCTTTCATTTGCAGACAATCGAATCAGAACATTTTCCATCTCCCCCACTACTTTGACACTAGTCTTGTCTAGTTGAGTGACATCCCAAAGATTAGGTTTTAGCTTTCCATTAAGTTTTTTACAAACTGCCAGAGGCATAACATTCATCGATGATCTAGAGTCCACCAAACAATTATGCACATTGTGATTCAGCATCTCTAGGGTCAAAAGGAAAGGTGGGGCGTTGGTTTTCCTTGTCCTAATCAATTCGATCTTTTCTTCCACATGTTGGTTTTTTGTGGGAATCTCCTCTTTAATTTTACCATCATCTTTCATAGATTTGGCTGGTACAACAAGATGCTCTATTTCCTATTTTCAATTAGTGGCTTCATGTGTGTCATCTTTAACATTTACAGCTACCTGTCTTCTGACATTCTCTTGCAGATTTTTAATTTTTGGAAATATTTCATTTCCCGTAATTTCTAGGTTCTTATCTTTTATGGCCAGGACTTTATATTGAGATTTGAGGGCATCTTCCTCTATATTGAAAAGCGAAACACCATTCCATAAGAGCATGGCATCATCATCTCCCTTCTCTATGGTCTGTTCTTTTCCTCCTTTTTTACTACTGTCTTCAGCCAATTTGGAATCCAGCAACTTATCCAATACCAAAGACATTGAATTCAACCATTGAGGGCCCTTCTTCTCAGAGTGAGGTTGTTGGTGAAAAGTACAAAAATTATCCCCCCCTATCTCTGTTATATTTATTGAGGCCAAATTTGGGGAAGGGATTTTCCAATGGTTATTATCCTCTTTTTTAGAATAGTAGGGTCTATCAAATTTCTGAATGTCCCTTTCTTTTTCCAGGTCTATTATTCGGTTGTAAAGATTTTTCATTGTTTTCATCATTCCCTCGGGGTCATGTGAGTGCTCCTCTCTGGGTTTGGATGACACCAGAGATCTTTTATCTGCAGTTTTCTCTCCAGGTAGATCGGGATAATCTTCTACACTTTCCCTCTCAACCTCTACTCTTTCGGCCTCTTCATAAGTCTCTATCAATGTGGGTTTGGCTTGCATCTTGGAAAACATAGCCAACTCAGGCGCTAGGGCTGATGTATAATACTCAATTAAGACCTTATCGGAGGGTCTGTCAGTTTCAGAGAAGTTCTTTAGGTATATTGAGAATCTCTGGGTGAACTTATGTACCTTTTCGTTCTTCTCTTTTCTTAACAAACCAAGACCTTCCATTAATGAGGCATGAGTTTTCTGGGGTGAGTATTTACTTTTGAAACTTCTTTCAAAGGTGTCCCAATCTGGAATAGAATTCGCAGGTAAACTGAAGTACCGGGATGCTGCTGTTCCCTTAAGGGTGTGAGGAAACAATCTACAGACAACGTCTTCATACTCCCCAGCCCTTAATCCTTCTACAACGAAGTAAAAGCTTTGCAAGTGGTCATCTACAACAATTCTTTCTTCGGGATCAAACTTAGGCAACAGCTTTTCAAAGGCTTGAGGCAAGTTATGCAAAGGAGGCGTGAGGTTTAAAGGAGACCTTGCTCTCCATGTAGGCAATGGGTTGGGAAGATTTACATTTATGCCAGCCATAAGCATGGCTACGGGAATGAGAGTCTTGAGCAAAGAAAACGCAGGATGAGGTCAGGATTTCTTGCTTCAAGGTATAACCGGAACCTGGGAGTACCTAGGTGAGGATAAAAACTTCAAATAACTGTTGGTAAGGTAATCCTGGGAAAAGTAATTTTCCACGGCCAGCCATGCACTGGCGGCCCTCCTTCTAGCGCCAATTCTTTTGGGGCCTGGAAATTCACAGGAGACAACAGTAAAGGATTCTCCCCAATCAACGTTCCCAACTAGCCCGTTGACTATTTGGTGTAGGGAATCCATCCGATTTGCGGTTCGGCTACCGTAGGTCAAGGTAACAAAACAAAGGGTTTTACCGGTTGCGGCCCGGTCCACCGAGTTTTTGTAATTTTGACTTAATGTATGCAATTCAAATGCCTAACTAACAATGCGTGGTGATAAATATGCAAGGAACTACATAATGTGATGCGCAGGTTCTTACCTCTCGTCTTTGGCTCACGAACATCTAAATCACATATGCAGCCATGAAGTAAATCAATTAACTATCTAATCACCTATATATCTATCCCCAGGGAGCCAAAAGAATGATTATTTGTGAGTAATGTGTTATTTCCATGTATGATAAACAAAAATTACAGATCGCTGATATTCATATTTACAACACATGAATGAGGAAAATATTCCAACAATCAGATAGCTAATTGTTATATAAGCAACATACATTACTCTTGGTGAACTTTCCACAAAAAATAAATCAGCAATCATTCAACAAGACATAGGTCATAAAGTTAGAATGATCTCACGATTCATGGACACAAGCTGAAAAAATAAAGTAGTTCATCTTTCCGCCATCCATTGTATAACATTAGGAAATTTCACAATCTCTTCCTCCAACCGGCAAACTGTAATTTTTTATTGCAAAAGGAAATAGTTCTTCTTACAATATGTTCTTCAGTCTTACTGGGGGAAAAATCCCCTTTCTCTTCTTAGTCTATTACATTTATACAAAAAGAATGAAATGGTTGGGCTGCCCAAAGTAGCCTTTGGGCTTCCCAACCTTTCATTTTCCCAACGCTTTACTTTTACAAAATATTACAAAATCTAAAGATGACACATCCCCTATGAAGAGGTCCCAGCTTGGTTTTCTAGGAACTTCTTCCACGTTGCAGCCTCATATTGAAGCCATCCTTGACAACAAATTTCAAAGGAAAACCAGGAACAAAACCTTCTTTCAGTTTTTGGTGAAATGGAAGAATCAACCTACTGAAGATGCAACCAGGATGACAGAACATAAATTTCCAAGTCCAATGTGCAACCTGAAAACCTAATGAAGAATTATTTTCTTCCCTAGGAGTATGATGGAGGAGCATCTAGCGCAGAATTCATTGATTGATGAGTCAGCATGCCATGTAATCAATTCTAGATGGATAGGGTTTGTTGTTAGATAGATAGGATTAGTTTAATTTGTAATAAGTTGAAATTTTCCATTGTTCTCTTTGATCCCTACGTGGAATTATACAAGGATTGATCTTCATTGATAGGTTTACTTTTATTAGTTATCCAGATCCAAGCTATTAGGATCTAACATGATTTCTAAGTGTTATAAGAAGAATTGATTGTAACAGATAGAGAAGGAGAGCATGAGTGAAGGATAGGTGTGTACATAGAATATTGAGTGAGGAGTGAAGTAGAGTCTCTGTATGTAACTGATTGTCTAATAAATTGAATGAAGAACATATAATTAGACTATGCGTGTGTTTTGATTGATGTTTTCATACTATTCTCTGGAAGTATGAACTCATTTCGTATTTAGTGAAATTTCACTCCATATAAATCTGTGTATCAATTATGTGGTTTCGTGTTGTCATAACCTCTAAATTTATAGAGGAAATTGATCCTTTTAGTGATCAATTTGATGAAGAACGTGAAACTTGGTCAAATATGCAATCGTATTTAATTCCACAGCAAAAAGACGTAGATCTACGTGCGGTTTAGATCGAAATCCACATCCGAGATAAACCAATGATTAAGGGAGAGTCCACTAGAATCAACGGCGTGGAAGAGCATAGTACAAAAACCAGGAATTGGAGAAGTGTGAGTGTCAAAAGTTAAAAATCTGACTTCCACATTCCGGATCGGAAAGGTGAAAAACATAGAAAACCAATTTTCAAAAGTTGATAAAGCGAGTTTTGCATTCTGAACCAGAAATTGGAAATCGGGAAGGAGTGAAAGAGCGGAAATCCCATTTAGTAAGTCGATAAGTCGAATCCGCTATTTTAACTAGGATTCAGAAATTGGGAAATTGTGAAGAGGACGAAAAATCTATTTTGAAAGCCAATAATATGATTTTCGTAACCCGCCAAAGTAAAGAAAGGAGGTTAGACCGTGTTTCAAGTTGTTTAATAGAAAAATCAAGGCTTGTTAGTTTTAGATTTCTCAGATTTTGAGGTTTATAAACAAACCAGTGCAATCATATCCTCTATAAGATTCATAGCTATTGGATCTATTGGGATTCACATAATTCCTTCCTCACTTCGGTGCGATGCATGCCATCCCTGCAACATAGCTAATTCTTTGCAATGAAAGATCCTTCGAATCCTTGGGATTATAGGCATGTACCTCAATATATTATGAGAAGTAACATGTACTTTAGCCTTGTTTTTTTTATTTTCTGTACTTGTCATTCCCACATTTTGGATATATCTCTTTTTCTGCATATTTTGCTCTATATAGAATAAAATCATTGGGACACACATTATAGGATATGTACTCAACACCCAACATTTTTAGCATTTTATTTTCCTCTTTGCAACTACCGGGCAAGGAATTATCACTCAAAAGTACCGTATCTTTGAATAACCTATAGTTAGTGGGAAGTATAAATGTACCATGTCATTTAAGGTTCATAAAATTGACCATTTTCAATGTTGATTGTGTGATAAGATTCCTCAAAATAGAAGATATTTTATGGCCAGATACCTCAAAAGTGTCAAGAAACACACGTGTAGAATGACATACATTGCTTTCAAGTTTTATAGTAACATTTTTGTCCCCAACTGTGTAGGATTTAACTAGCCAGGTCCAAAGAGAGGGGTGGTGTAAGTTGATTGAAGGATTTCGAAGAAGGCTCCAGTGATATGGGCATCATCTCCTATCTCATTTACTCCATTGTTAACATGTGAATAACTACTATTACTGTAGGCACTCCTAATTGGTAAGTACGGAAACAATGAAAATTGAATCGATTGTTGATTCAACCATGCTTGGTATGCTTCCTCTCCAATTTTCCCTCTTTTTTCAGCATTCCCCCGATTTGACATTGTATTTGGGTGAAAAACAAGATGGTAGACAGGTTGGTCATCATTAGAATATTGATTTCAAAAATATTGAGCATTACATTTGTTAGAATATAATCCGTTGGGATTATATATTGTAAATAAATAAATAAATAGTTAGCTGAACAGTTACATAGGAAGGTGAAAAGGTTGATGAAGCTCAACCACCACATGTACTATATAAATGTATGCATTAGCCATGAATAGAATTGAATCGGGAGTTATTACCTATCAGTGGTATCAGAGCTTGGCTATTTGCCATAACTCCTGCCTGCTGTATTTCAGTCCTAGCATTCTGCTTGCTAGTCCATTGCCAGACTGCCTGCTCCGTCAGTCTGCCATTTGCATGCGTTTCTCTTTGCCAGCTTGTGCGCATTCATTTGTATGCGTTATTCTCTTCTCATTTGCCTCATTTTCCAGATTGCTCTCTTCTCAACCCTAATTTCTTGAGCTGAATGAGTTGCCCTCCTCCTCTTGCATATTGTTGTTGCTGCGAGTTCTTTGAGGACTGTCTGCAAAATTTCTCATACTCCGTGAAGACTGGTGTGTTTGAAATTGTGAGATGCAACGATTTCATGAGGGAGTTGTAATACCTATCAGAGATGCGATTTCATGAGGGATTTTATAATTTGATACTGTAGTATTGGAGAAATAATACTACATGTGACTGCGTTGATATCTTGTGCTGCGACCTATGAATTCCTTGTGAAGGATGACTGATATACTGTGGGTATTGAAGACTGATATATATCCTACATATATTGAGCATGGATTACATCCAGCGTTGGAGATAGCCTGTGTTGGAGATAGCTGCGTTGAGCTAGCTGCCTGCCTGCGTTGGAGATAATGCGTTTTGGGAATACACAAAACCTAATCTCTACCCTAGCTATTTGTGTGGAAGTTTAACTGGAAAGTTTGTGAATGTTTTTCATATGCAGTAAAAGAGGTGATACGGGTAATGTATGAGCCTGAATAGAGTGAGTCTGTTGTATGAGATGTATATATGCTGCGTGGAGAATGAGTCTGCGTATTAGAGATGTATATATGCTGTGTGAAGTCCTAAGCCTGAATCTGCGTATTGAAGGCGGGCCTGTATGTTGTGCATGTTATTTTGTTTGAAGGCAGTCTGTGTTGTTATATCTATTCACCCATGTGGATAAGGATTCCATCGTTTCCCAACAAATAAAGAGAAATTGCTGACTGTTGTTGAAGCTGAGTACGTGGAGTTGTGCTCTCATACTGCGTGGAGGCCTGTGAATGCTGTGCGTGGAGTTGTTCTCTCATATTACGTAGAGCTGTGAATGCTATGCGTGGAGGCTCATGACTGCGTGTATATACCTTGCGTTGGAGACTGATATTTACTGCGTGCGTATACCTTGTGTTGAAGAGCAGCATGGAGTACTAATTCAAGGAGCTCCGTGAAGTGCTGCGACCTCAGTTATATGCGTTGAAGACTGAGTGACTCCATTCAAGAGCATGGAGGCGAGCATGTTATCGGGTCGTAATTTTTCAGAGTTTCAAGAGGCATTTTTTGTCCAGTATCCATCCCCTAGAAGGACATTGATATCAATACTTCCTTCAAGCGAGCATGGCAAGATTTTTTTTTCCTTGTTTTTTACAGGCGAGCGTTTTCTCTGTTCTGCCCTCAGGAGAGAGTTTCAAACATTTTCTCAGTTTAGTTTAAAAGTGTTGAGAACTCATTTGTGTGAGTGCTACTACAAGTCTGTCACAAGAGACATTGTTTTTGTATTATTGTGAAGATTTTAAATGTAATATTTATATAATAACACTCTAGAACAAATGATATAGAGCAGTTGAGGTAGATCATCAATGATATAGAGCTATTGAATTATTTTTAAGCTGCAAAATTATTTGTATAAGTTGCAGAATCATATTGTAATTTGTAAAGGAGCAGGAATCTAAACCTGCATCCCATATATTTTTCTAAGCATTCTATAAGTTACAGTTCCATATTGAAGATGCACTATTCTGCATCTATTGTTGGTGATGTCATCACTGGCAAGGAAACATATCCAAAATGGTCTAGAAAGATCAAGAAATCAAGCGATCCTATTGAAGAATCCCTTGACTTTGTTCAGAAAACAAAGAATCGGTCCAAAGACCCTTCCAAGGGATATTGCAGCAAGAGAGGACGAGGAAGAAGAAATTTCAAAGGCAGAGGGGGCAGAAACAACTCCAACAAAAGATCAGATTTGCAGTGCAAGCGTTGTGGAAAGACTGGGCACACATCAGATCAGTGTTGGGCTTCGTGGGACTCCATCAAAGACAAGCAGAACCAAAAGAAAGATGATAATAAAAACCAAGATGCTAGTAAATCTTCTGATTCTGCTCATTGTATTGTTGCACATTGTAATTTTGGAATTAATGAAATGACTTCACTTTCATCTTACAAAGATTGTTGGCTGCTTGATACTGGTGCAACATCACACATGACATTTAGAAAAGACTGTTTTGAAGAACTTAATGAAACAATAGATGGCATAGTTTACTTTGCAGATAAGTCAAGTCTTAAACCAAAGGGAATGGGCACCATTCGACTGAATATGCTTGGATTCCCTGATTTCTTTTTGAAGAATGTTCTCTATCTTCCAGAGTTGCAGAGAATCCTGTTGTCCTTGGTGGAGATTCGACAGTGAGGCCATTCCATCCACATGTTTGATGGAATTGTAGAAATAAGAAGGTCCTCTGACAACCAAGTCATCATGACTAGATACGAAGATGGGAAGCTGCTAAAGCTAAAGGGTTCATCTGCAAGAGTTCAGAACTATGCCTACCTCTCTCAGCATGGAGAAGGTAATTTGTCATCTAGTTCATTGTGGCATGCAAGATTTGGTCATCTAAATTATAACAGGCTTCGTTTGTTGAGAAAGAATGGTGTATTTGGTTTTCCCACCATTCCCAAAGAGAAGAAAAAATGTGATGCATGCATATTAGGGAAACACAGTAAGTTGCCATTCCATGAATCTAATTTCAGAGCAAGTAGGAAATTAGAATTAGTGCATTCTGATTTATGTGGCCCATTGCCAACTCCTTCTACAAATGGGAATAAGTATTTTATGACATTTGTTGATGACTACTCAAGAATGTGATGGATTTACTGTTTAAAGACAAAATCAGAAGCATTTCAAACATTCAAAGACTTTCATGCATTGATAGAAAAACAAGCACAATCAAAAATTGGTACACTTCGTATTGATAATGGGAAAGAAGACACTTCAAATGCTTTTGAAGATTATCTTCACCAACATGGAATTGCACATCAGACTACAGTTCCCTACAATCCTCAACAAAATGGTGTAGCAGAAAGAATGAACATAACCATAATGAATATGTTTCACTCAATGATGTTTTTCATGAATGTAAAACTAATGTTTTGGGGTGATGCAGTAAAATGTGCAGCCTATTTGAGAAATAGAAGTCCCTCAAATGCTCTTGATAACAAGACTCCACATGAAATTTGGTTTGGCCATCTCCCTTCAACCAGGAATCTCATATTCCACCTGTTATGCCTTTATTCCAAAGGAGCAAAGAAACAAGCTTGGTGCTCGAAGAAGAAAATGCATTTTCCTGGGGTACGAAGAATACTCCAAGGCATACCATCTGTATGATGAGGTAAACAAGAAGTTTGTTATTTCCAGAGATGTCATTTTTCTTGAAACTAATAAAAATGACCAGTCCATTGAGAGACAGCTTGATCATTTGGAAAATTATCCTCATCCAAAGAACTATTCTGAAAATGAATATGAAATTCCAAACCTTGAAGGGGGGATTCCTATTCCAGATCAACCTTTGGAATTTCCATATGAAGCACCAACTCCCCCGCATGAATAAGTTCCTGCTACTTCACCTGATCAAGAGATTCAACTGGATGATGTGATTGAGAGAATTGAAAGACTCTCAATCAATGATGAAGCACCACCAGCTGATCAACTAGGACCATCACGGAAGATTCCTAAATGGGCCACAAAGACACTTAAAAGTGTCCATCCGGATGAAGTTGGAAAGATGGGAACAAGAAGTTCAAAAAGACATGAATATGGAGGAGAAGCAGATAATTCAGGTGATGATGTATCATTTGATTGTGAATTTAATTTATCTGCTAACTTTGAACCAACTTCCTTTGAAGAAGCTTCTACTCAAATTGAGTGGAAATTA
>LPNX010327834.1:0-10360 GCA_001517045.1 Pseudotsuga menziesii | reverse complement strand
ATGAAAAATTAACCGAGCATCTTTTGAAGTTAAATTTTGAACATTTTGATCTTGATGATGCAACACTGTTTATAAAGAAATTTGGAAGATCTGTTGTGTATATTTTGGTGTATGTAGATGATCTTTTGATGACAGGGAACAATGAGAGCTATATAGCATCCATAAAGAAAGATTTGAAAAAGATCTTTGAAATGACAGATATGGGATATCTCCACTATTACTTAGGAATTGAAGTCACTCAACATCCTAAGTACATATTCCTATCTCAGTAAAAATATGTTGGAGAACTACTAAACAAATTTTGCATGACAGAATGCAACCCTATATCTACTCCAATGGAACAGAAAATGAAGCTCACATCAAGCGAAGGAAAAGAATTTGAAGATGCGACCAAGTATCGACAACTTGTAGGAAGTCTTATCTACCTTACAAAAACTAGACCAGATATTTCTTATGTTGTTGGCATACTTTCAAGGTTCATGCATAAACCTTGTGAAGGACACTGGTCAACTGCAAAGAGGGTTCTAAGATACTTGAAGGGGACTCAAGACGTTGGACTCAAGTACTCTAAAGTGGATGACTTGAAACTTATTGGGTACTCAAACTCAGATTTTGATGGCGATAAGGAGATAGGAGTATCAACTTCTGGATAGACTATGAGTCTTGGATCAGCAACTGTCTCATGGAGATCACGCAAACAGTCAGTTCCAGCAGATTCAACAATAGAAGCAAAATATGTGGCTGCAGCTGAAGCAACAAAAGAAATAGTATGGCTCAGGAAGATACTTGAAGATTTGCAAGAAAAACAAGAAAATTCCACTCCATTATTGGTCGACAATACTTCTGCAATCAAGCTGGCTAAGAATCCTAGATTCCATGATCGAACCAAACACATCAACACAAAGTATCATTTGATTCGACATCATGTAGAGGCCAAGACAGTCCATCTTCGACATTGTTCCACAAATGATCAAGTTGCAGACATCTTCCACAAAGCGCTTGGACGAGAAAAGTTTGAAAGATTCAGAAACATGCTCGGACTTACGAACACCCCTTCGGATTAAGAGGGGGATTGTTAGAATATAATCCATTGGGATTATATATTGTAAATAAATAAATAAATAGTTAGCTGAATAGTTACATAGGAAGGTGAAAAGGTTGATGAAGCTCAACCACCACATGTAATATATAAATGTATGCATTAGCCATGAATAGAATTGAATCGGGAGTTATTACCTATCAACATCAATGATGTTAGTAATCACGATGCAATTGGTTTTATCTAACATTATATTAAAGAATTATTATAGAAGAACGGGAATCATTTCCAATCAAAAATGTCAAGTTGTAAACAATTTATAGAGGAAATGTTCAGATTGGTCAAGAAATTAACATCAATCCCACATAAAATTTAAAAATTTCAAATTGAGAAATATTATGGTACCCATGGAGTTTTGAACTGGTGAGATTATGCAAGGAGTGCCTTAACAATACACCCATTAAACGTATATTCTACACCCCATGTGAAAATTGAGCAATACATTAACATGAATCCCATACAAAATTATCCAGTACAATTAATCAATCAAGAGTGTTGTATCTGAGGCTAGTAACACATATAGTGCAATTTAGTACATGTGAGATTTCGACGTGACAATTACACATATGAATGGTGTGATCATACATCCTTGACTGTATGATGACTCAAATGATGAGTTTAGGGAAATTCTCATACTTTAGAAATAAATAAAACAATTTATATAACAAAATGAGAAATGAGAATTACATTAACATGAATCCCATTGAAAATTAACAATTATAATTAATCAAAGAAGAGTGTTGTATCCGAGCTAGCAGTAGAAGTAGTGTGATTCATGAGTATGCGTGTGAGATTTTGGCATAAAAATTACACATATGATAATGGTGTGATCAAACATCCTTGAGTGTATGATTATTTACATGAGGAGTTTAGGGTGAGTCTCCTATTTTGGCCATAAAACAAACAATTTATAAATTAAATTTACAATTTATAAATTAAACTAGCAATTTATAAAACAAAATTTCAAACTGAGCAATAATATGAATCCCATTGAAAATTAACAAATGCAATTAATCAATATTTTTTTTCTTACACCCTACGGGGACGTATAAGGGTAATCCCATTGCAAGGCATCTTTAACGAGCAATTGCTGGTCTACGGAAGTTATAGTTTATTAACAACTTATCATAAAGAACTCATGTTATTGAAGTGTTCCTCAAATAAACAATTTGCAGAAAATAAAGAACACCTATAACTATATATGAACCCTGCAGTGTTCCCATGAGTGAATGGATGACCATCTATATATAACATGTTCTTCCATTAAAGTTTTTAGAAACATAACCATTCATGGACATAGTATACATGGAGATACTATGCATGCATTTAATAATATTCAAGTAATTTGACCGGAAATAGATAGGACCGCAAAATGGCATAAGTGCAACTGACTGTTTGGGAGGAATAAATACATGTGAAAGGATAAACAACACAATATTTGCAGCATTTATATTAGACTTAGAAATCATAAAATGATTACCACAAAAGGAGAATTTGGTTCCAACTTCAGGCATAGGTAGAAGACGACCCAACTCCATACAAAGTGTAGTTGTAAGAAGTTTGATATTTACCATGCAAATTCACAGGAAGGGAAAAATCATTGCTACCCTCCAACAATTGGATAGATCTTGGTGTGTACTTAGACGGTTTTTCTATCAACTCATGCAAATTTTTGGATCTTAAAGTAGAGAAGTGTCAGGTGGCATTCATATCATACTTTGGATCACTAGAAATTTCATTTAACTGAACATAAGCAGACGGGTTCATAAATCTAGGATGAGACATAATTGTTTTGGCTTCCAACTCTTTAAAAAATGAGCATAGGGAAGTGTTTCTATGTGTCTTTTCTATGTCACCTATTGGATTTTTTACTCTAATAGGGGGTATTATACCATCAACATTGGGTAATCTATCACTAGTTTCATGGTTGAGTGCAACATGCTGAGGGTTCTCCTTCAACCCTTGAAATTTTGAACAACAACAAAATATTGGGGTGTCATAAAAGAGATCCATCTCACAACAAATTACCATTGATGAAACATGAATGCAGATTGAAGATGACATGTTACGATTGGCAGGGTAAAGCGACTTCCCATTTTTATATATGAACTTCTTGCGGTATCTTTCTCTTGATATGGGATTACAACATTTTGAAACTAGTGGAATATCTTGTGCATTCGAAATCAAATCTGAATCAGGATCTCTCAATATAGAATAAATTGATATTCAAATTCACATATATAAGTAACATAAATTCAAATAAATAGTCAAAATATAAATAAAACTTGAACTTACTGGATATGGAAAGGGAGAACTTGTCAAACTTTGAACAAGATAGAATGAGCTAGAATCTGAAGAATTGACCATTTGATATTATAACCTTTTCTCCGTACATTTGAGACAAATTAGGAATCAATATACATCTCTACAGTCCTAAAATATTTTTAAGAACTATATCACCATATATTTTGGAAACCATTTTGTAAGAATAAGGTGAGATTAAGCAACATATACATACTATGCAAAATTTTAATTGTTGTGGTTGAATACTAAAAAAACATTTGAGATAAACATATAATTTTAAGTTGACACATCAAACCATAGGATTTCCAAATTAAATCGATGCATGTAATCAAATTAGCATGCACCAGTGCACTCACAACTCTTTAACATACCAATGTGTCATAACTCCAAACACATTGTGTATCAACATCTGAAAATTTCCCCGTAAAAAAAATGTCTCCTACATTTGATAGTGAATATTTATTATTGCATTTTATGAAATAATGCATACTTGTGTGTTTTCTAAATATACGCGCATAGGTGGGTCCCAATTCTACATGCACTGCAACATGAGTATTTTTTTTTGTATTTCCCATTTATACTATTCCACGCTGAAATTCAAATGTCCCAGTGCATTTCATGTATGTACGCACGGACGCGTCAAAATCACAAGTGCACCATAATACCTAGAATCAATATTAAAAAAATGCTCAAGTTTTTTTCCCTAAACTGAAAAAGGGAGGCAATTTTAAATTCGAAAACTAATTCTAAAAGTTGTTTTAAAGCAAAAAACCTAAACAGTAATTCATTAATTTGCCAAAATTTTGAGGGAAGAGTTTTCGAAGAGAGGCTGACATGGAAGGAGTTTGGAGCAATCAAATTATTTTGAGGATCAAAATTTGTTAGATATGGTGAATCAAACAAAACCATGCATAGTAGAAATTTCAAGTATGTAAATTATTACTATTGATCTTATTATCCTATTTATATTTTAACTAGATTTAGAAAAAATAATTCATAGTTATCTTTCATGTTGCAACCCTTATTTTCTCGATGCTTTTTTTATGTGGTTTAATTTTTTTATAATAGGGTTTAAATCCCTCTATTGTTACGCAATTACGATTTTTACTTCTAGGGATTTTAGATTTGATGAGTTTGCGATTATATACAGAAAGCATAGGTTGAGATGGGGCCATTTTTTGGTTTGAATCTGTAACCATGGTGTCCCCTTCAAGTTTTTTTTGTTTATTTTTTTCAATTAAAAATGGCTGCATCATTTTTGTGCATTTATATAATAGGAATGCACCAATGAGTGTAGAGTAATAGCACATTGGAGATGATATGCATGAAATTATATTTTATTTCTATAAACAAAAAAATTGTTTCTCGGTTCTCGATGTGAAAATATCACATTAACACATTGGTGGATTTATAATAATAATGGCAGGAACACTTCTTTTTTATTTTCCTAAAATGCTAAATATTTTTTTATCATTTATAGAGAAATTATTTTAATATAACGTGCTGACGTGTTTTTGTACATAACGCACCAGGGTGTTTATGTATTTAAGCGCACTAATATCATACTTGTTTTCTATTTTGAAGTTCTGTAATTTATTTGTGTAATATATTGTTAGGTTTTGTATTTAATGGTTCAATTTGTTTATCAATAAAAAATGCATAGCATGAGTTCAACGAACAACAATGTTAGTCAACATGATGGGAGTACATCCTGAATTACAAACAAGGAAAGTGATTTTTAATTTATGTATTTAAATTAATATATATCTCTACTATCCTAAAATATTTTTAAGAACTATATCACAATAGAGTTTGGAAACCATTTTGTAAGAATAAGGTGAGATTAAGCAACATATGCATACTATGCAAAATTGTAATTGTTAAACATTTGAGATAAACATATAATTTTAAGTTGACACATCAAACCATAGAATTTCAAAATCAAAATAGTGCGTGTAATAAAATTAGCATGTACCAGTGCACTCACAACTCTTTAACATACCAGTGTGTCATAACTCCAAATACATTGTGTATCAACATCCAAAAAATCCCTCCTAGAAGAAAATATCTACTACATTTGATAGAAGATATTCATCGTTGCATTTTATGAAATAATTCATACTTGTGCGTCTTCTAAATACATGTGCTCAAGTGCGTCCCAATTCTACATGCACCACAACAAGGGTATTTTTTAATTTATTTTGTATTTCCTATTTATATTGTTCCACGTTGAAATTCAAACGTCCTAGTGCATTTCATGTATGTACGCATCAATGCGTCAAAATCACAAGCACACCATAATACCCAAAATCAATATAAAAAATGCTCAAGTTATTTTTTCCCTAAACTGAAAAAGGGAGGCAATTTTAAATTCGAAAACTAATTCTAAAAGTTGTTTAAAAACAAAAAACCTAAACATTAATTTATTATTTTGCCAAAATTTTGAGGGGGGAGGTTTGGAAGAGAGGCTTACGTGGAAGAAGTTTGGACATAATTATTCTGAGGATCAAAATTTGTTACGTATAGTGAATCAAACAAAACCCTGCATATTAGAAATTTCAAGTATGTAAACTATTACTATTGTTCTTATTATCCTATATATATTTTAACTAGATTTAGAAAAAATAATTCATAGTTATCTTCAATGTTGCAACCCTTATTTTCTCGATGCTTTTTTTTATGTGGCCGCAAAAATTTACAATAGGGTTTAAATCCCTTTATTGTTACACAATTACGATTTTTCCTTCTAGGGATTTTAGATTTGGTGAATTTGTGATTATATATAGAAAGCATAGGGTGAGATGGGGCCATTTTTTGGGTTGAATCCATAACCATGTTGTCCCCGTCAAGTTTTTTTTGGTTTTTTTTCCAATTAAAAATAACCGCATCATTTTTTGTGTGTTTATATAATATGACTGCACCAATCAATGTATAGTAATAGTGCACCGAAGATGATATGCATGACATTACATTTTATTTTCTAAAAATGCAAAAAATTGTTTCTCGGTTCTCAATGAGACAATATCACATTAACACATTGGTGTATTTATACTAATAATGGCAAGAACACTACTTTTTTTATTTTCCTAAAATGCTAAATATTTTTTTATCATTTACAGACAAATTGTTTTAATATAACGCATCAGCGTGTTTTGTTACATAACACACTAGGGCGTTTTATGTATCTAAGTGCACTAATATCATACTTTTTTTCTATTTTGAAGTTCTATAATTTATTTGTGTAATATATTGTTAGATTTTTTATTTAATGGTTCAAGTTGTTTATCGATAGAAAATACATAGCATGAGTTCAGTGAACAACAATTTTAGTCAACATGATGGGAGCACATCCTGAATTACAATCAAGGCAAGCGATTTTTAATTTCTGTATTTAAATTAATTTGTTTAAATTATTCGTAGATTTAACTAATATGTATTGGTTAATGTGTGACATGTGAGCTAAAAAAATGAGGAAGCTCAATAATATTCTTGTCAATCTAAGTCTAGAAGAGAGTAAAACGTTGATGGAAACGTTAGAAAGGGATGAATCAGGTGAATAAAAAATAAGTCAATATGAATTATTTCTTCAAATTCGAGTAATATTGTACTCAAGAATATTCACTAATACATTTCAAATAATATGATTCATATATGTTGAATTTTATGTAGGTGAATGCCATCATAATAATTTTTTTATGGAAGATGCAAATCATGATGAATTGGTCCTTAGCTCATCCAGAGTGGTGTTGGAAGTTTATAGAAGGGGGGAGACTTTTATAATACTATGAGGAATATAGTGGAAAGAGCGCATAGACACAAATTTCACTTATGACACAAAAAACAATCACATGATTCGAAGAATTGGGTCATATGTAAATTACAAGAGGAATTTCCATATCAATGGTCAAAGAGACCTATCAGACTTGCATTAGCAAAAACATACAACAACCAAAAAGAATCATTCAAAAATTATTATTCCTAAACATGTTTATGTAGAATATGTATCTATAACTACTAAAAAGTGTCATTCCTTTAATAATTTTAATTATGCTATATTTATTTTTTATGTCAACAAAAAAATGGTTTAATGTCATTTTACATTTCTAGGAAGATTATGAAAATCCCAAAGTATGAACAAGGTGATATGCGAAATGTGCCAGTAGGGATGTCCAAAAAGGTGTACATGAAAATGGTTAAGGAAATGGACATAATTGCATCACAAGAGGAACCATATCAACAACAACGTGCTTCAAATGTATGGAATCATTGATTTTTTGGATTATGTACATCTCATTAATTAAATCAACAATAAATATTAATTTTCAATTGTTTTGTTGCAGAAAAGAAAACAAAAAGGAACCCAGTCAACACACAAGACATGACGACAAGGAAGAAAATGGTTGATAACAAAGTTTGTGAGTATTTGTGATTTCCTCATAACAAATTAATATTTCATAGTGGTTGTGATATTTATATTTATTGTTTTCTTGTTTTCACTGGCCATCCTTGGATGTCTTGATACATGTGTTAACATACAAAAATGAGTCATTAGACTAATTGATTGACATTGGGTTAAGCAAGGGTTGTGAGTAGATGTTGGCATATCAAAAATTAATTGTGGATTTTGTAAGTATCTATGTTGTTTTACTTCTCTCATTTTATAAGTAATAGAACAACAAAAATCATTAATGTTAAATCTATGATTTCTTATGGTGTATAAAACTCGCAGAAAATAAAGTATAAATTGCAACCAACATAAAAATTGTTGATAGATGACATGAGACATGGTTTTCAAATAATGTGTGACAATAAGGACACAATTATTGCTCTAGTACATCGAATTTCAATTTACATTCATGTATGTTATCTATTTTAATTTTCATTATTCCCAGTAATGCAGATACACTCAACACAATTTATTTTTTAATTTGCAGATGAAAGCTGAGGAAGAGGAAACAATCGAGTCAATCAACGAATCATTCATCCAAATAACCCAACTGATGCAAGTGGCTCGAGCGTTGATAATAGTTCCAGTGAAGAATGATGATCCATATTTATTTTTTATGTTAATGCAAGTTGTTGTATATTTTGAAACAATTGTCAGTGAAAACCAGATATTTTTTATAATGTACTAGACATAGTGTTAAAATCGAAAGACAATGGGTTACCAATAAGTGCAACAATAATATGCATGTTGACATTTTGATTATTGTTGTCTCCATGTTGTCCTATTTTGTATGACAAAGGCCCTCTTATTGATATATAATAAAATATTTTTTTTTATTTTGTTGCATTCTCCAATGTTATTGTCAAATGTTACATGTGAAATGGTACATTGGTAATTAAATGTATGGATGATTAAATATTACAATAGATGCTAGAATATATGATATAGGGAATTAATCCAAACAAATGCAATAATTAAAACTAAAATGAATAGTACTATAAAAAAATATTTCAATTTATGATGAATAATGGAATTAAAAAAATAAAAGATATAATATAGATATTTCATTGCAATGTCAGTAGTCAGTATTCAGTATTCAACAAATCATCTACGGTGCTTTTGTTACTTGACGTCACTCTGGTGAGTTTCTTCGAATGATATGCACTAGTTTGTTTATTTAAATGATATGGCTGGTACTCCAATGTAAATTAAACACACTTTTAAATTAAAAAAAATTCCATATCAATGTCACAGTTACTAGTGTGTTTTTGTTTGCCAATCACACCAATGCTTTTTAATTGTTTATATGCACCGGTATTTTTAGAGCTTTTACACATTGGTGTTTTGTTGTAGTTAATCATACCGATGCGTTTGAATTGTTTAAATGCATTGGTACATTTCAATAGTTTGTGTGGACCGATGCTTATTATGATGAAATGCACCAGGGCGTTGTTATAAATATACAACACCATTAAAATTTAAAATATTAAAAATTTCTAGTGTGTATGACATAATATATCGCATCTAGTGTGTTTAGATTGTATTTAAGCACAAATGCGTATAAGCTATACATAAGAACTAATGAGGTGTTGAAATTTGTTGCTCTCTGGTGCTCAATATGTGAGTTCACTAATGCATATTATTTATATTGTACAACATCGGTGTGTTTTATTATTATACGCAGATGTGTGACTATTCACAACAAAGTGCACCACTAAAAAAAATCCATTAAAGCCTCCAGTTGCTTGATTTTTTAATTATAAAATATATTCGTAATAACCTTCGTTAAAAGATCTGATAGCAATGGTAGAGGTTGTAGTGGAGGTTTTTTTTTACAATTTTTCTTATTACACTAAAAGACTCTGCTACGACCTCTGCTACATGCTCATTTCCTTCTAGTGGTACCATGTACCTAGTATCTTATCCATTTAACATTTAATTTAAACTAGTATCCATGTACAAAATATTTCATTTAAATTTGCATGCAAGAGGTAAATCAAACAACAACCATCACCAACAATCTAAACATAAATTATAGATAAATTCCACAATAAAAGTAGGTCCATATGTTTATGTAATATAATGTGATCACTCTAGCTGAGTTCAACAAATAATAAACAAAATACAAAGTAGGTCGTAATGTAATTTAGTTGGTGTAGTCAAAACAGGTTGTTACAATTATGATGAACGATTATTACAAGGTAGGAAAACTAGGATGGTAGTTGCATAAAAAAAACTTGATAAAGAGAGAAGGATCATTGTAAAAAATCTTGTTATCCATATCAAACATTAGGTCATCTTAGGTTTCAAAACCAACATCGAAATAAAATGCATGGAGTCAAATAATAATACAGATATCATAAGCAATTTCCTATTAATTTACATGTGGGTTAGGCTTCTCATAATATTCATTTAAAAAAAATAGTTGGAACTTAGATCCATGGTATAAATATAAGAATGATTCGCCATCTCTCTCTCTCTCTCTCTCTCTCTCTCTCTCTATATATATA
>LPNX010327824.1:0-83191 GCA_001517045.1 Pseudotsuga menziesii | reverse complement strand
ACATCTGTGCATAGCATTTCCCATCAGATATGGGCCGGAAAGGGAAAGGGTTGTATATAAATCCCAAGAAGTTTGGCCAAAATCATCCACCTTGCACAGTAGAAATGGCATCATTTCTGTCTTGCTTGGCAATCAATCAAAATAATGATGACAAGTGTGTCAAGGAGAAGAACCTTTTGATGGCGTGTGTGGATGCACAGGTATGGATTTTTCGTATTTTTTAATTTTCTGAAGTCATAATTTCTGTATTTACTACCTATTTTAGAGCTAGGGTTCATTTCCTATTACATACATGTAACAGAGTGGTAAGAAGAAGAAGCCTTGGGGTACCATCAACTACCACCTACAAAGACTGAGCAAAGGAAAGAACTCGTGAAATATCACCAAAAGAAGAGAATATACCTGACCAATACCTCCTTCCCACACTGGGCACATGAACACTTTCCATTCATCTCTTCCTTACATAAAAGGAATGAATATATATCCTTAATTCTAATTCCTTTCACGGCCTATTCGGACCTTTCCAAACTTGCTTAGAACCCTTGTTTGGACAATCCCAGAGAAGTCCATCTTCAAAGGCCTTCAATACATACAAAGGAACATGAAATTCTCCCAACCAGTATTTGTTTCCACTGCCTTCAGTCTCTTCAATTTTTCTACCATGTTTGACAGCATAGATCGGAATGTCTTTCTGGTTTCCAAAGTCCAACAAATACTTAGCCTCACCACCTTCATATATTTTCCCACAAACGGTGGCATTCCTGAAAGAAATGCCCTCTTTGTCCACAGCCTTACCATCATGACAATCTTCTGGATATACAAGATCCTTCCATTTAATATAAGCATCAAGATACCTAACCTGCAAACGTGTCGAGCATGTAAAAAAATAAACTAATTTCAGATCTTAAATGGTTGAAGCAGTTTGCATGTACATTTCATATTTCTTGAAAGCAACTAAATAACACCAAAAAACAGACAGACCTGAACTGTAAGCTGTGACACACTCCTAGCCCTTTCAATAGCTTCCCGCCAAGTATACTGCCTACTTCTTCTAGGGAAATCACGAAGAAGTTACGAAACCCAGTGTTGTTTACCTTCATAATCGATACTGAAATCGAGCGTAGAAAATCCAAAGGATACCCATGTACATCCAAAAACCAAGGCTTGCATAATTCACTGCAGATCGGTGTCTAGGCATTCGATATTGCCAAAGGTTCTAAATTTATGGAAAACATCTAGCACTCGCTGACATGGCAATTGTACCCCATTCACTGATCTTCAAGGCAAAAATGGGGGTAATTATCATAATGTTTGTGGTCTGGGTATTATGGGCTTGTTTATGATGCGGGGATTTGGGAATGGTTTGTGATGCGGGTATTTGGGATTTTTACATAAACCCCTGTTATTGCACATAGGTATCCATTTTACTCTTTAGTAACTTGATATCTCAGATCCTGGGTTCAAAACACGTCGTTGATCTTGCCTTTGCGGGCCTATATACCTCAATATTTTAAGTGGCTTCCCAAAAATCAAGTCCCGCAAACAAAAAATGAGTTCAAAACACCTCGCAGATCTTGTCTTTGCGGGCCTATATACCTCAATATTTTAAGTGGCTCCCCAAAAATCAATATTTTAAGTGGCTCCCCAAAAAATCAAGTCCCGCAAACAATTTTTTGTATTCATTCAGTTAAGACACTGACCAAAAATAAATGTGGTGAACTTACTAACAGAAATGAGAAAGCATACCATGGCTGGAGCTGAGAGAGAGCAGAAATAATAACAAGACAGCTTTTGGCTTTGGAAATCCCAAGGCAGGAGCAGCGGGCCGATTGTCCAGAGAGTGTTGTTTACCCTTTAAAATTTAAGGGTCCACGAACTCCTCCATCAGCTGAAGTGTTACTGATGGTCCTCCAGCTCTGCTTGTTGCCCTGTCTCTGCTGGTTGCAGAACGGATGCGTACCGAACCCAGAGAATCGAAGTGGAGACTCTGCCTTTGAATCTCCCGATACTGAATCCGTTCTTGCTTGGGGTGGGGTGGGGGCATTCGAGGCGACGAGATCTGTTGAATGAATTGGGTGAGCAAAGCCCTTCTCCTTGTGTTGGTCGATATCGTGGGATTCAAGATGGGTCTGAAATGACTGGTGGTTGAATTAATCGAAGGAATCGGGTCCCAAAGGAGTTTGCAAGAGTTGTTATTTCATGGAAAAGGTGCAAGACCTTCACTCTTAAAAGAAAACGGTCTTGGCCGTCGCTGTATCGACGCCTTGACCGTTGTAAAAAGTCAACAAAAGACGGCCGTCGCTATAGAGACGGTCAGGCGTGGATACAGCGACGAAAGTCAGGGCTTCCTTAAAAAAATTGTAAAAATGCATAATTTACCCTTGATTTTTCCACGAAAGTAAAAAAACGTGGAAAACTAACGTGGAAAAATCTGCCCGTATGTACTAGTGACTGATCATGTGGGACCACATCCTACAATCACATCAGAATGTCTCTGCATTGATAATGTGGGAACACATCCCACAATCACATCATAATGGCTCTGCACTGATAATGTGGGAACAAATCCCACAATCACATCAAAATGTCTTTGCACTGATCATGTGGGAACACATCCCACAATCACATCAGAATGTCTTTGCACTAATCATGTAGGAACACATCCCACAATCACATCAAAATATCTCTACACTTACATCTGACCATGTGGAGCCTAGCCTTCCACCATGTCAGAAAGGCTAACGGACACATCAATTCCCTTTGGAGGGAAACTCAATCTGGAGAACACCAAGCTTCTCCCTAAAGTACTCAAACTTCACTCTAGGTAATGGTTTAGTCAACACATCAGCTATCTGCTCATCCATCGCAACATATTGGAGCTTCACTGCTCCTCTCTGCACCATATCCCTGATATAGTGATATTTGATCTCAATATGCTTTAACTTTTCATGGAACACTAGGTTCTTTGAAAACTTCACACAGCTCTGGTAGTCACAATATATACAAGTAGCATCCATCTGGAGATCAAATAAATCAGACAATAGCTTTCTCAGCCACATTACCTCACAACTAGTTGAACAAGATGCAACATACTCTGCTTCGGTTGTACTCAGTTCCACACAGGATTTCTTCTTACTAAACCAGAATATCACACCTGATCCCATACTGAAGCAACACCCTGAAGTGCTCTTTCTATCAATGTCACTGCTTGCCCAATCTGAATCAACATAACCTTCCAGGTTAATATTTTGATTTGCCTCATACTTGAGCCCATAATCAACTGTACCCTTCAGGTACCTCAGAATATGCTTTGCAGCAATCAGGTGAACATGTCTCGTATCTGTCAGGAACTAGCTCAATGTGTTCATAGCAAAGCAAATGTCTGGTCTCGTATTCGTCAAGTACATCGTAGCTTCACCCGACTCGAATGAAGCATCACTCAATAGATTCAGGTTCGATGCCATATGTGTGTTCATGGCCTTGCATCCCATCTTCCTGAACCTCTTCAGGATCTCTACTGCATACTTCCCTTGTCTCAGGGACATTCCATCTACATTCTGCCACACCTCCATGCCTAGAAAGTAGTGCATCATATCCAAGTCCTTCATCTCGAACTCAGCATCAAGTCTCCTTCTTGCAATTTTAATGAGTTCATATTTTCTATCAGGATCGATATATAACAGGAGCATCACTAGTATTCCTCCTTCAACCTTGAAGCAAAGGTTGGAATATGATTTACTCTTCGTAAATCCTAGAGCCATCAATAAGCTGTCCATCTTGTCGCACCATGTCAAACCTCAGGATCTTCTGCAATCACTCCCTCTAAAGTGGAGCACCATTCTCCCTCTATCTTTCATACTCTATGCATTGAAACATTCTGTATCGGAGTGACAAGTATCTTCCTCTGCTACTAATATTCTATGTATCCATTTAGGGTCATTAGATACCAAGATCCTCTATCTTGAACCTTTTCAAAATTTCTTCTCGCACCCATCTATGAGCTTGTCATCCTCTATAGGCTTTCATATTCAACCTCGTATAAAAGGTTAAGATCTTCATCACTCTAGGTGATCTTCAAGCTCCTCATGTATGTGTTATCCTATGGGTTTCT
The DNA here is from genome assembly GCA_001517045.1 of Pseudotsuga menziesii. Lineage (NCBI taxonomy): Eukaryota > Viridiplantae > Streptophyta > Pinopsida > Pinales > Pinaceae > Pseudotsuga > Pseudotsuga menziesii. The sequence goes on along the minus strand of LPNX010327824.1, from coordinate 79,080 downwards.
TTTGAGCTTGTGCAAGGCCTTCTTTAATTTGCACACATGAGTCTGCCTGTCATGTGCCTCAACTCCCACTGGCTAGAAATGTCTCTTCATAGTCTATGCCTTCTTTCTGTGAGATGCCTTATGCTACGAATCCTGCCTTGTATCCCACAATGTTGTCATCTACTACATGTTGGATCTTGTAGATCCATATGGAAGATACTACGGACTTCCCTTCAGGTCTCGATGCCGCATCCTAGACATCATTCTTCTTGAACTGGTACTCTCCTTCCCTTTCTTCTTGGCTTCTTCTTCATAGTTGGAAGTTTCTTCATCAATGATGTCGCTCAAGAGTGTCACATAACTACATTCGTCATATTATTCTTCAATATTGGATTATTTCTCGAACTTTCATCACTTGTTCTTCGAAACAAGTCTCACCCTTCTTTTCTTATAGGTGATTGTACGCGATTTTTCCTACAATTCAAATGCATTAGTTGTATGGTTAGAAACATTTCATAAGGTATATTCATAATGAAAAATTATTTTGCATCAAGATATAACCATGTAACTATTTTAGCCAATAGAACATTCATCCATATCTCACTGGAACTTTCTAGATGCCTTCCATCTCTACCAGGACAACATTGATATTGTGCACTAATCCAATATGTCAGCGAAGAGGTTTCACTCTAGATAAGTAGCAATGGAGAGTTGTATAGCACCATGAGATACTTACCCATCACATGCATATTAGTAGTATACTATCATTAATGCAAAAATTCTATCATGCATAATACATCAACTGAATATAAACAAATACATAACAAAAAAATATCATGAAATGACAATTGAATACTTATCTTTATTTGTTTTCGTGGGTAGACTCCTTCTTGAACCTTCAGCTTCTTCATTCGTAACCACATCATTTCTTATCCACATGCTAAGATGGATAAGAGGTTCTTCGAGAATTGAGTCCTTCATATTCCTCATCGCTTGAGGGATCTTCTTTGAATTGTGAGTGCTTGATCTTTAGTTGCTCCCATCTTCTCTTTTCTTATTATGGGTAGAGCTTCATCTTGTGTGCGCTCTTCCCAGAGTCTGCTGAAAGTAATCACTTCCTTCTGGAACACATTCCTTGAATGAATGAATCCTCATGATCCTGGGAGGCCATTCAAGGTGGTTATTACAACTTCTACATTCTCCTGTTCTTCTTCTACTGCTTCAAGTTGTTCTTTGATTTGAGAGACCCTTGTAAAGTATGACTGTATGGTCTCAGCATTCTGGATCTTCTCATTCTTCAATTGGTTTCTTGAAGTCATCTTCTGATTTATGTTCTTCCCTTCAGGTAGCTTGGTAAAGGAATCAAACATATCTTTAGGTGTCTTTAGGGAAGACACATATGGTATAAGATAATCCTTGATTGAATCAGCAATGATATTCTTGGCCTTGACCAAGTTCTTCTTCTGTAAGGTTGTTAGCCTCATCTCCCTCTGGAACTAGAACCTCTCCACTTATGTAGGTGTCTAATTCATTTTCTTCAAGAACCAGTGAAATCCTATACTTCCATTCTTGGAAGTTGTCAGCTTCACCAAGCTTGTCATCAAGCTGGTGTGATTAGTCATCTTGAAATGAGAACCTCAAATGTACATAGCAAAATATTAGATCTTACCGATTTGAGGTGTTCGTCCTAGTTCTGGATCTGGATGATCTAGGGTTTGTTAGAGAAACCCTAATTTTCAAAACTTGGAATTTCAAAATTCTAATTGGATAGAAATATGGACCTCTTCAAGGCGATCTGTCCAATGTACTCCTTTTCTAAAAACAATGGAGGAAAACTCCTGGAACAGGAAGCCCTAGATTTCCAATTTCTTATGCAGAAATTCTTGATACTATTTCTGCAGTATCTCTGAACGTACTACTCCTATGTGTCTAAAATTTCATACTGAGGCAGCCTTCTCTATTTTATTTCCACCACCATAGGTTTTATCATAATTGGTTTCACTTATTGTGACTTATGATAGTTTTCCCACGATGATTTAATTCAGGACTGTTCAGAATAGCGAAATTGTATGGACTTCCACTTGTCACTATTTCATCTTCAGAATATTAATTTTTTACCACATAAATTATAGTATATTCCCTATCTGGAACATCTTGCAAAATTTAATTTGGACCTTAGTATCCCTAGATATAGCAATTCTCCCTAGATGTCCTGTTTAGGGATGAATCCTGGGAGAGGATGAAACCCTAAATTGGAGGAATAATATCTCCTAGAATATAGCGAATTTGAGTCTGAAACTTTTGCACATGGTACATAAGGAATTTATCTTCGGCTTGTGAAATTTTCAGCTCTTGATCCTTCTCCAATCTCAATATATATCGAATGTACCAAAACTACTAGTTTTAGTATTTTAGGATTTTTCAGGCTCGGGGTCAAACTAGGGTTTGACTTTCCTGGATTTTCACTCAACCAAAAAGTTTGACCTTGGTATCTAAAATTATATTTGGATGAGGAGAGAAATCCTATGCCAGGCTCACTCAAAAATTCCTCTTCTGTAAAAATCCCTAATTTTCGGTACCAAAAACTGAAAATGCCCGAAATCAAATTCTGCTTCGACAGAAAGATGCGCCCTTTAATGGAGAGGTATCCTAGCTTCATTTTGCTGATGGATTGTGGAGAGAGATCCAAAAAATTAAGAATCCCTAGATTCTATAGCTGCACAATGTCTTCTTCTCAAGTTAGCTCTGATACCATGATAGATTTTTATCATTTAAGTAATATGATCTTAGGATCTTTAACTGAGAGAATAACATGCACAACAATCAATCACAAGAGACAATAAATAGAAGAGATTTTCCTCGGGGAAACCATAAAGGAGAAAACCCCGCAACTTCCTCAAAGATAGAATGAGCACCAATAGCAAAAGTAAAACCCAAAAATACAAAGATGATCTTCTAACAACAGTTGTCTCTTTCTCTGATCCCAGCTTCTTCTCTCTCTCACTCATGCGCCATAGTTGAGTGAGAGAGTGTGTGTCAAATAGAGAGTCTCAATCTCTATTTATACTAGTTTCCAACTTGACAACTACTTACTAGGGCTGACATCTCTAGGAGAGTCTAATAACCCTAGTGTCCCACAACTATGGGGACTTTGCCCCTCTGATCAACAAGGAGAGTTAACCTCAACCCAATTGTGGGGACTATTGCCCCGACTTACAATGGAGGTTTAACCTCAATGACTTTACATGAATTTATTATATTAATGACTCTCCCAATAGGAACATCGAGGTATAATGAAATACAAATGATTCTCTTGATAGGAACATCGGGGTACAATATAAGTGAATACATTCTGAATTTACAAATACATCAACAGTTCTATAACGCGTATGTGTTTTGTAGAGATAAAAATCTAGCACTATATGTAATATATCAAATTTATGGATGATAGTTTAGAGGGGGTGTGGAAAGGTCAAGGGCCTAGGAGGATGTTGGAAGTTCAGGTGGGGATGGTTAATAGTTGAGAGGTGGTGGGGAAGGGTCAAGGACCTTGGAAGATGTCTGAAGTTCAAGTGGGGATCATTAATAGTTGAAAGGGGGTGGGGAACGATGAAGGTCCTAGGAGGATGTTGTAAATTCAAGTGGAGAAATATTAATGGAATGGGAACATTATGGGTTACAAGGGTGAAGGGGAGTGGGGATTAAGATCATTATTAGGAGGAGAAGAGGTGTTGAAAACGTATAGGGTTAAAATCAATACACGAGACTTGAGTGACGAAGGGGGTTAAGGTGGAGGTGAGGAAGTGGGTGATGGTTTGATGAGAGAGAGGATTGGTGAATGGAAAGGTGGATATGGAGTATTAGAGGAGGAATAGGATTTGTTGGAGGAGAGAGTCGAAGGAGGAGGAAATTGAAGAGATGGGAATTAGATGCAATAAAATAGAGAATAGGGGTCGTAATGAGGTAGGGGGTTTAGGAGAAGGGATATGTTGAAAACATAGAAGAAGAGAGAGAGAGAGAGAGAGAGAGAGAGAATGATGTGGAGAGAGTGTGAGAGAGAATAATATAGAGATGGAGGAAGGGGGGTGAGGGAGGGATGAAGATAGAGTGAAGGAAAGAGATATTGAGGGAGTGATAGAAGGTGTGTGTGTGTGAGGGGTGACGAGGGGATAGACAAAAGGAGAGAAAGGGGAAGGATCACACATGTAGAGAGAGAGAGAGAGATGAATGGTGTCAAAGATAGAGGGTGGAGGATTGTGATATGGAGAGAGAGGTAGGTTCTGAAAGAGATAAACATGGAGAGGGAGGGTGAAAAGAGATAGGGAGGGAGCGATACAATTTGAGACAGACGAAGAGAGAGAGAGGGATAATGGCATAGAGGGATGGTAATTAAGGGAGAAGGGAGGGAGATATTGATAGACGAATGTAAATAGAAGGTGGAGAGAGAGGGAGAGATAGAGAGATTTTGTGAGAGAAGGGGGGACACACACATATATATAGATAGAGAGAGAGATTGTGTGGGAGAGAGAGGGGGGAGGGAGGAGCAATAGAGAGAGAGTGATGTAGGGAGGGATAGTGAGGGAGGTATAAATAAGGTGGGGAGGGGTTTTGAGAGATGGGGAGTGAGGAAGGGACACACACACACACACATAGAGAGAGAGAGAGAGGGAGAGTTTGTGAGAGAGCGAAGGGGGAAAGACACACACACATACACATAGAGATAGTGAGAGATGGAAATACAAAGGAAGGGAGGGCCAGTGTGTAAGGAATAGTGGGATAGTGAGTAAGGAACATGTGTATCCATATATGCCAAAAATATTATTTAGGGATTGAATCTTTGATTTCCTCCCTTGACCATGTTGAGGCATTAATACCCATATCTAATGCTCAAAACCTATTAAAGGCATGTGCATATTTTCTTGGATACCAAGCATACCTTGATTAGGTCATCTGTGGTGCTTCAAGGAATTGTTCATTAACATGGGTGCCTCAAATATTCCATTATGGCCTAAGGAATGAGCATATTCCCTCAATCATGTCTCAGAGGTCCCATACCTGCTACTCAAAACCACCTAATTCTAATAACATCCATATTCATAGTCCAAATATATCTATGATATTCCATGTGTAATTTTCTAAGGATTCCTATCCCTAGATGCCTAGAAGCTTTAGTTAGGTCCTAAGGCCATAGTTTCCTCCCCTGACCATGTCCATGGCCTTGAGATGCATACCTAGTGCTCAACAAATTATGATGGCATGCATATCCCAATTAAGATTCAAATGATTCAGTTTCAATGCCATATTGTGTGGTGGTTGGAGGCATCAATTTTGGCCCTAAATGGTTAACGGCTTCCTTTAAGTCCTAAGGACCAAGTGTTTCCCCCTACCCATGTGAAGGGGCCTAATATATGTACTTAGTGCTAAAAATGTTCTAATGGAACTAGTATCCTCATTTAAAGGTAAATGAAACCACAGAAGGATCTATTGAGGTTGTTCAACACATCATTCTTGGCTCTAGAAGGATAGAAGCATCTTCTAGGGGCTAAGGCCTAGGTTTGCTCCCTTATTATTTCTAAGGTCCCAAGACACATACATATTACTTAGAAATCCCTAATGGTTTACATATCCCCATTCAAAACAAAACTATCAACATGGGAGGTCATCTATGGTGATTCAAGGTGTCGTTCATGGACCTTGAGCCCTAAAAGATTGTGTTCCTTATGTAGCAGATGGAGTTATCGGTTGAACATTAAGGATGGTCGCAACCATGGTCAGAGTGGCCAAGAACTTCTCTTGTTGCTGCTGGCTACAATCACCAAATGTTGAAATAGTTAGACATTCATGAATAAACAATAGACAACAATAATAAACTATGTCTAGATCATGTTGAAATAGTTGTACCTATGTGTGGCTTGTTGTTATTGCAGATACAACATTGACTGCTACATCAACGACCCCTAGGGGTTTTGCAATAGACAACTCTGGATCCTGATGCAGTAAACATGCAAATAAAAAATTAACAAAAATGATTTATGCACTGGATTTCAAGTCAACCCGCAAATATCATCGAAGGATATACATTACCATGGTATCAAATGGAGCTGCTAGTTGAAAATCAAGGATGGTCGGAGACATGGTCGAACCAGAGAGGCCAGGAACTACTCTTGCTATTGGTGTCTACAATCACCAAATGTTGAAATAGTTATACATGCATGAATAAATAATAGACAACAATAATAAACTATGTAAATATCATGTTGAAATAGTTGTACCTCTCTGTGACTTGTATCCATTGCAGATGCAACATTGACTGCTGCATCAACCATCCTTGCAAGGTTTGCAATAGAAAACTCTAAATCGTGATGCAGTAAACATGAAAATCAAACATTAACAAAAAAAAATTATGCACTTGATTTCAAGTTAACCAAAAAATATCATTGAAGGATATAGATTACCATGGTATCAATAGGTCCATGGTTGTAGGGAGCTGGAGTCTTACTAGGAGTAGGTCGCCTCACATAAAGATTACCCTTGTTCAAGTATGGCCTAGGAGGAGATACAAATCCAGGAAATGGTCTAGGTGTTTCGGTTGGTTCCTACAGTCAGCACTTGTTCATGTAGTTAGACATGTATGATTCAACGAATAGACATGTATTTAAAAAATGACATTTTTAATTGTTTACCTGAAGCCCAGATGTTTCCTCTGATGATACGACCATGGATGCTACCTCCATATTAGCTTTCCCTAGTGAAGTATTTTCCATCTGCAAGTTTAATAATTGTAAATATTATACCATAGATAGCATTGGTGAACTAACATGTACAGTATGTGGAAATTAACAAATTAACAAGTATTAAAAAACTGAAATTTTAAAATGTTTACCTTGGTGTGAGATACAGAAATGGGTGTTATATAAGAGGAGCTTGTCAACTGGGTAGCATCATGAATCACTCCACCAATGAAGGGATCAGTGGATGGAATGCCATTTCCCCCTGTAAATTCTAGAACATCTAACTCTGGGGCGTCGTTGCCGGGATAAAGCATCAATTGCAAGTTCATAAAACTAATATATTATCTCAAACTATATATATGTGTGTACAAAAAGGAAAATAAATGAAGAATTTATTACAATTAACTATCTACATACATCACTAAAAAACCCACTGAAGGAAACATATGAGGAAAGATCGTAGCAGGGATGACCACACGATTTGGAATCGTGCGGCTCAAAACTAGGTTGGGGATGTGCCAATGGTCCTGCACTAATAGATGGTCCTGCACTAGTGGATGGTCCTGCACTAGACGATGGTCCTGCACCTAGACGACCTATTTTATGTACCACACTGGGTACATATGTCCCTTCCTCACCCATATGTTGAACCATAGTGCTATGGCGAACAACCACCCGTGCCAAACTCAAATACGCATCACGTGTCTATGGAATAACACGATGTATAGGTAGGAAATCTGGCCCAGGAAACTGCCTGCGAGGTATAGGGATAGGGAGATCAGGGTCTTGAAGCCTCGCATTGGGTTGGTTTTGGGGCATCCCCCCACCAATCCCCTGAAACTGCAAGATATCAAAATAGTTTACGTGTTTACCCAACATGAACTCTGCATACATCTTTTGAAGGAAATACACGGGGAATTCCTTGTTGTTATGTGGTGGCATATCAAAAACCATATATCATCTGTCCATCAAGTTATCAACAAATGGATGAAATGTGCACCAATCAATGGAGATATGAGGCCTATTTTCATTTGGGATTTGCCTCGACTGAGGGTCCCTAAACAATGCAAATATGTGCTCTTTGGTTATTTTCAACTTTTTTATTGTAGTGTAGTTTAGCCCATCAACATATTCTTGTCTTTTTCTTTCTCTATATGATGTAATATCATATAGTATATTACTTGACTGTGAAATACTGTCAACAATTGCATCCAAAATTGATGCAAGTGAGCGGCGAATCCTATCACCACCACTAAAAGCCACACTAATGCCCCTCAAGTGGGAAAGATCAATTAGTATCTTGGCATTTGTGTCCATAGCTGCAACTGCAATAAAAACATCAATAAGAAAATAATTACAAACATATACATGGTATATAATGACATCTCTTCAAAATTGAAAATGTATTAAATCAAACTCAAGTAAGCAATTTAATGGCATTCACTTACATACATTTAAAACTTAAAATTAAACATTTAACAATTATAAAGTAAGTTTCGTTCAACTTCTTTCTAGAATTTAAGGCACTTCTTAACCCTCATTGGTGAATTTTCCAAGCACACTTGGGTTTAAACTTCTTAGAATTTAGGAGTGTTATTTTGACATGTTTTGGCCTTTACGTCCCTTGGATATGTAAATGACAGGGGTGAGGGAATATTAGGATATGTGAGGCAAGAAAAGGGGTGCTACAGGGCTGCCACCAATCCTCTAAATATCATTGAATCGATCATGGTTGGGAACACTCTCACGACACACTCTAGGTAGTTCATCGGTGTTCACCATTTCCATTGTTCTATAAACATGGAAACCAACCAAAAGTGACATGGGAAAATGGAGAATTTGTGGTCTGGAATAAAATTGGTTGTAGATGATATTAGAGACTCGACATGTAGAAATATATTACCCATTTTTTTACTATTTTAAAAACCGGTTGATAAACCTAGTGATGCAGGGGCATAGACTGTTTGAGTAAATTCATTTATGACTTTTCTAGGTCAAGGGAACTTAGGGAGACCTAGGCTCTCACATGTTTCTAATTTGCTTTATTTTGTTGAGAGGTTCAATAAAGAGGATAAGGATACTAGATCCTTCTCCCACTGTAATATATAGGGTTAGTTGAGCATTTCCAGAATTGTAGCATCTAGTTAGTGATTTGTCAAGTGAGTCACCAGTTAGTTGATTTAATCATTGTTTATGTTCCTTCTTTATAGGATCAAAGAAGCAGAATTCGATTTGTAATTAATTTAAAGGTGATGACCTTTAATTAATTAGCTTTATGGTATCTCAAAAGAGCTAGGGTCAGAACTACATGATGATTATGAACTCTTCAACGGTGCGATGAATATCAGGGTTGTATGGTGGTTTCAGGACATGTTGACTTGTAATTCGATATCATAGTGAGAAGGTTCGTATATTTCAACTTTTGTTCTCCATTTCGATAAGGCCAGGGGCACGGAGGCTAAGTCATATGCGCAGAACAAGAGCAAAGTGTTGAGGAAGGTATAGTTAAAAAAAATGAGGTGGGTGCTATAACCAAGAAGTGCAAATACTTTAGTGGAAAAATGGTGGTGGCTGCTAAAACTAGAGGAAGGAATAAAACTAGTCATAGTTACTAGTTTTAACTCTGTGTTTATATATATTGTTGATTTATATATAATACATTGTTTTATATTTAAAAGGGAAGGCCTGAGAGGCACTTTGTTAATGTGTTTTGGCATTTAGTTAAGGGTTCTTAACTAAGAGGCAATGTATAGCTATATACACTTGTGATGAAATTTTGATTATGTTCATGGAAAAATGATTGTGATGAAATTTTGAGAAACCAAGTGACTAATTTTTTATGTATTTTTTCTATTCATGCTTGTGCATGCATTTCATCTTGTTATGGCCTTTCCTGAGGAAACTTATTCAATTAGTATCATGGGGAAATGGCCTTTGAGGGTTGGAAATTTGGGTTTCATGTGGATGGATACATTGTAGAAAGGGAGGAGTTCTATATTTTTTTTATTTTTGGTTGCATTAGAAATTGTTGAGTTCTTGAAAATGGATTCATTGTAATTATTCACTCATCTTGGTTGAGGGAGATGTGAATTTAATTAGAGATTGGGTTATTTCCAATTTGCTAAATATTACAAAATTTGGTTGTTTTAAACTATTAAAAAACCATAATTTAGGTTTAGAATTGACAAAAAAATGCTATGGGTGAATGAATTACCTGATTAGATGATAATTCACCGGTGAATTTTCCTTCCTTCCAATGAAATTGGGCTCCTCCAATACTCTACGACACCAAATCCGCACTCGTCCAAGCTAAAATTCGCATTCCTGATGGGTGAAATGCGTCATAGGTTTTGGGATTATGTAAATAAATTGATTTTAAAATTACTTGAAACGCATACACATTATATAACTACATAACACGTACGCGTTTTGTAGTTATATAACGTGTACATGTTATGTTTACCTATCCTGCATGTCTAATGACATGTCAGGCTCAGGGTTAATCATAGCAAGTGCTATGTAGCAGAAACACATTATATTTTTATGTAACGTGATCATGTTTTCAAAATATAGGATTGCACCTAAAAGGTCCCTCATCCTCTTGCACACACCCGAGACACAAATAAATAGTCATTAAAATCAAGGTGAAGATGAACTATCGGGTCACTTTTTGTCTATAACATATCATGACCATCAAATTACATAAGTACAAATACAATCTAAAGAAATGGAATTTACCTAAAGACACATTATACCAAGTTCATGATCCTAATTAACTCCTAAATTTATGAATATCCTAACATTTTCAAGGCATTTTTTTAAAACTACCCCCCAAAGTCACAAGAATTGAATCTTTGGAGTAATTTTTAAAAACCCACCCATAAAAGTCATTAGGATTGTTGTTTTGGAGGTAGTTTGAAAAAAATGGCATGAGAAATTCAATTCTCATTAATTTGAGAGGAATTTTTTTACAAGCTATGTTCGAAGATTCAATCCATGTGCCTATTAAGGACATTTATCAAAAATATACCTTTGAATGTCTTTTTAAAACCACCCCTAAAATCCATGCAAATTGATGTTTTGGAGGTAGTTCGTAAAATATCTCACCCAAAACTTCACTTTCATGTTTTTTGGGGGATGGTGTCCGAAATCCATCTTAAAAGCCCTTACTTTTTTTCAAATATGGTAAGGCCAATGTAAGCCTAAACAACCTCTAAAATGGTAAATTTCCATATCTTTCAAACCTTTTACGTACCTTTTACACAATATTCTCCTTTGAAAAATATTATGTATATTGTTTTTTTCTTTATCATAAACAACAAACACATATACCAAACATCATTTCAAAAGTTTATATACTTATTTTCATATTTTTACTCATAGGAATTTCTAGGACCAACATCATTTGTTAGATGTCTCAATCACCACCGTCTATGCAAAACAACCATTATCAAGATGAAAGCACCATCATCCTCCCTCCCTCATGAAGATGCAGACTATTAGAGCATAATATATTTAATGGTATTGTTCAACAATGTGATAAATGAACATGACATATATTTATCAAAATTGGAGAATAATAAAATAATTTTTATAAACCACTGAAATAACACCCTCTTTTTGTTGGTGCATTAATTTTGGTTGTGGGGTTGTTCTCCAATATAGGTTTGATGGTCATCAAAGTATCATTTCTAACTTCATTTTCATGGCATCTCATCAATGATGACACTATAATTTCACACCCTTGTAATCATTTAATTGAGCTACATAAATTAAATATTTAGGGGCCATCCTCAAGTGATGTTAGTTAGACACACATTCGCACGGTTTAGATAATCATGCTTGGACAATGAATTACTAGGCATAAGTCTATTGTTACATATGTCATTATTAGGTGTAAGTGTATTGTTGCATATGGCATTATACATGTTCAATTTGAGGTTCATTCACTCTAGTTGTCTTATATGCATAAACTAACTTGAGATTCTTTAGGATTACTTTTTAGACTCTTGGAGATTCATTAACTAGAAAAGAGTGGTAACCCTATTGAGCTCTTTTCTCTTATTTAGGGATATCTCTTCACATCCTTTATATGGTACATTGAGAAAACAATCTTTGTATTTAAAGTTAACTACATTATTATGGTGGACATGTATTCCATTACTACTCTTTGTCACTACATTTTTTCTTTGAACTGTTCTTCCACCCTCCCTCTACTTTCTTTATAGGCATAACTCAATCATGTAGTTAAGGGCCATATGATATTGTGATCCATATATTAGGATGGTTTATATTGTTCCTCAAGATATGGATTGTAGATTATGTACATTCTAAGAAGTTGAGACCAAGGTAAATTTGCTTTTTGTTGCCCTATCTACTATGATATTTAAGAAAAATATTCGTGCATCTTTAGTGTATCTATAATTTTTTATTACCTAAACCAAATTTGTATAACACTCTTTGTAGATTATAATTTTCTGATGTTATATTGTACTATACCTTTTAAATGGGGTTGTTTAATTACTTTCTTATTTCATTCGATTCTCTCCATGTTAATGGCATAAAATATTATACCATTACCTTGATACATAAGCAGTACAAATTACATAAAAATTACAAAAATGCAATGCATTCCTCGCTACGCTAAGCTAAGCTAAACTAAACTAATATGCTTAGAAACAACCATTTGCACCACTGATAGTTTTACTTCCATTAGCTCTACATTAACACCTTTTCACTGTATTAATTCCACCTATGATTCATCAAACTCGGCTCTTAAGACATAGGAGATTACATAACAGCTCAACTTTGAGGATAGATATATTATCTCTTACGCAACACATAATTCCTTTGATGGAAGCCCATTTGATTTTCACTTTTTTATTTAGACATATTGCCACGATGTTGATGAACAATTTTATATAAACAGTAGTTGTGATTGGTCAAGTGATAATTGGGAGGTTTCTCACCGCGATGAAAAAGTCCCTAGCTATGACCGATACAAAAATCCGAAACGTAAGGTATTACAGGCTGGACTGCCATTCATACAAGTTATTACAACAATTAGAAATATATCCAGATGCCTGGTTTTCATTATTACACGCGTATACATCTCGGTCTTGTTTTCTCCCATACATGCAGAAAAACTTGCGTACAAAGCCCAACAAACGTTCAAACACAAGCTTTTAACTTTAATTTTGGAAAGGCCGGAAATCGGTATTTGACATTTTCAACAAAGTAGTATACAAATTTTGCAATAATCAGTATCCAAAATCTGTGAAGTCCCACTCCTCCGCGATTGTGGAGTTCCAGAATGAGATTTCTTCGCGTAATGTAGAGAATCGGAAGGGTCCCGTAGAATCCAGTAAATAAAGAATCTGTAATAGAAGTATATATCTACTCTTTGGTAGGTATGCTCACAAAAACAGGAGAAAAAAAGAAGTCGCCGTGGCCTTCTAACAAGAAAATGTTATAACTAAGAAAACTTGCACGGTTTATGGTATAAGCAACTATCAGGGGATTCTTGAGAGATTGAAGAAAAATTGAAATGCTAGAAGGGATTCAAGAGGGGATATGAAAAACGGATGAATTCTTCAGTGTCTGTAGAGAGAAGCAATTCTTCTAAGTAATCTACGCCAAGGTCCTGCACCTCCACTACATCTGGAACTGAAAAAAAATCTTCCATGGCTGGCAAACGGTCATCATCAGCCGTCCGGCTCCAAGTTGGTGTGGTATTCAACCGTTTGAGAGGTGGTTGGTCTTGTTCTGAAAACCCTAACCCTAACCCTAACCCACTGGCCCTTTTTCTGATCATACCACATACTGATAAATCATTGAAATTTGCATAAGAGGGAAAAGAAGGGGCACCGAACTGATCAGACCCTGTTCCAGAATAACCGGTTAATGAAATAGGGTTTACAGCTTCTGAGTGACCTAATTTCGCCCGAGGCAGGATGCAATGAACCGAATTAAGATCCTGAGCCAAGGCCTTAGATACGATGTCAAGAGGAAAGTTGAGATATGTAGCGGCTCCCCTCATCTTCAAAGCAGCCTTATCATACGCCATGGCTGCTTCTTCTGCCGTATCGAATGTCCCCAACCACAACCTAGCTCCTTGCCGGGTTGAGTCCCTTATCTCAGCTGCAAATTTGCCCCAAGGGCGCCTCCGAACCCCTCTGTAATGCTTTGTAGGAGCTTTCTCCACGCGACGACCTTGGTTTCTTTGTTCTGAACTGCAGCTTTGAGTTTCTGTATGGATTAATTCGGAAAACGTAGCCACTGGTTCCGGATTTGAATGACCTAAGAGCCCTTTTTCTAGTACTGTATCTTTCTCCTCTAAATCCTGCTGCCAGCCATTAATCTCGTTTACAAGAGTGTTAAAAGCTTCAAAGTCCATAGACGGCCATCGTGCCAAAGCGTTCGGAGTTTCATGAGTACTGCTTAATGATGGTAATTGATCCCAGTCGTACCCCATGATTTGCTCATCGCCACTAATCGTATTAATTGAACATTCTGGAACCATATTTTCTTCACTGTTTGCTTCAAAAGACTGAGAGCCTGTGCTTCCGTTCAAATTAGAGCTTATAACAATCTCCTCATCATGATCATGGCTTGAAGCAGCACGGCCGGATGCCGTACTTATACTTACACAAGAGGAGTTGGTAACCCCAGAACTGTCACCATCTGAAGTGATAGAGGAAGACCCCACAAACGTGGCCCATAAATTCTCCAGAATCCTATCTCCACATTCCCAAACCTGTTCATCTTGTTGTTCTTGATAACTCATACTTAGTACACACTTGCAATCTCTACTTCTCCCTTCTTGATTTATCAAGAGCCCTACTTCTTGTTGTTCTTGATAAATCAATGAGAAGAATTTAACTTTCTCTGTGAAAACTATGAAAAGAGGAATGTAGCAGCAGCCCTTGAAAATCACCAAACGATATATCCGAAGTCAATAGAGGCGTTCAGAAAAGGGATTTTAAAGGGAGGAGAAGACGGTAGCTACTTCCCCTCAAAGTTACTTGCAGAGCAATGAACATCGTTTTTCCTTTAAAGAATGATGTGGACAGCTTGGCCTTCCAGGAATCGAAGTTGTAGAAACAGTTGTTTAATCGCTGAAGTCGTTAATATGCATGCTTCTTTTGCATGCAAGCAACCTGTTTGAAAAGTCTAGGTTTGTTATGAAACCGTGGGCAATCCCCGTTTGTTCAGAAGTCAAATCCGTGCTCCAAACTTACAATGGGCTTCTAGGAAGTTGTATTATTTTTTTAAAGCTGCCAAGGGTTATCTATTGAGATGTGCTGTTGTAAGAGGCTTAATGACCTTTGGATTTAAAAATCAGGTCAAAATTTAACGACAATCAACTTTTTGCAACCGCATTAAATACTCTGCAGCTCAATAGATAGCTTTTACCCTATTTCCTAGTTTGATTGTAATTTTTTCATAAACATAACCTTATTAAATAAATGGCAACACAATATCAAGGTAACTATAATCATTCTTATAATCATTCTTATAGTTATTTAGTTCATTGAATAGGATGAAGAGTCCATATCTAATCAATTTCCAACTTTAAAACTAAATCTGTATGCTTTGTTTTGCATAAAATAAAGAGAACTTTGGTAACTTTAAACACAAAGGATCGACTAAGACATATATTCGCTTGTTACTCTTTGTAAAGGGACAACAAATTTATATAACTTTTTATTTATCGGAACTTATCTCGTTCAGAAACATCGGGATATAAAAAGGTAATTCAGATTACTTTTGTATGGTGATATTCAATTGACCAAATTTGCGAAGAATCAGGGGTAGTTCCAGTTGGCATTGCTTAGAACACAAGCCAATAGAAGTTTGCTCAAGAGGGTTTTAGACATTATACTATTGGCGCTTGACCTCGAGCACTGTGATTCACGGAAAATACTGAGGATTTGGATGTTTATCCATAGCTTGATTGAGTATGTTACATATTTATGGTCAAATACATGGATTTTAATCTCTATTTAATTCAGGGAGATTATTAAAACAAAAAAACAATCGAATAGCTACTTTCAAAAGTATGAATTAGATACAGATTAAAAATTGGGTTTGGTAATATGGTCAAGAACAACAACATACGTTCATTAACCCACTAAATGCATGCATGACAGGCCTTCTGTCGTCATAAAACGGTTCTTATAAACGATATCTTTTATTTCAGGAGGAAACAATACTTTTATTTTAGGTAAAATATATTTTTATGCTGAAAAGCATGAGGTATTCAGATATTATTTGGTATTTTGGATTGGTTTTAGTTGATTAACCAGATTAAATCAAATGTAACCAGTGTATTGCAGGGATTAATTATTTTATGGTTGTTGTATTTTGTTATACTTAAATGTATGCTAATTAATATTTAAATAAGCTTAAGAGTGGTTAAAGATTTTCTTATGCTTAAATGCATGTTGATTAGTACATCCACATAGTTTGTAGTTGGATTAAGTAGATAGAGATCAAATGGTTGAGAGATAAAGATGAAAAGTAAGACAATTTGGAATTTTTATTATTCATCATATTCTTTTAGTTAAACAGGTTAAACTCTAAGTTATCCATGTCTAGCTAAATGTTATCACATACATTCTTCATGTTATCCATTTATCAACTATTAGTTCTTTTTTTTATTTCAGATTCTTCTAGATATATGCCATGAAGTCTTGGTCATCCATTCATCTGCTATGAGTCCATTCATGAGCTACTAGTTATCGATTCATATTCTTTTTTACATAATTTTTTATTTCAAATTTTGAACCACTACCATAGAATCAATCTCTACGCTACACTTGTGTCATCCTAGGTCGTAGTCCACCCCAAATCTATTTGAGATTTGGGGTGGACTACCGCCTATGTTTCCTCATCTACAACTAGGATGAGACAAATGTACTTTCAAGATTCAAATGTACTTTCGATACTGATTTTATGGCAATCGTTCAAAATTTGAAATAAGCAAATCATAAATGTCCATGATAACATGTACCTAGGCAACTAGAAGAATACCACGAATAAAAAAATTATTTTTAAGATGTCTTCCATGACATAACTATCTTTGATCCATATCCACTTGATCCAACCACAAAATACGTAGATGTGCTAGTTAATATTTAAATAAGTTTAAGAGTAGTTAAAGAAACTAGTACCAATAATAATAAATATAAAATTATGCTTAACAGTCAGATATCTTTACTAAACTAAAAAATTTAATGTAACCATACCCTTATTACAGAAACAAAACCTGGCTTCCAGAATTCCCAGCGCTTTATATGAAATCTGGGGTATAACATCAGTCAGTTCTATGAATAGTAAACAACCAAAGTCTTCCAAAAACGTAACGAATGAATATCAAACTCCTAATTATTTAGGAGGTATGAACTGCAAAAAGCAATTTTAATTTAGGGTTTAAATGACAATGCAAATTCTTCTTATAATTTAGGGTTTAAATGACATGGCAAATTTTAAGACAACATTATTATTATGGTATTGCTCTATAATATCATATTTTTGTTGAACTATATTATTTGAAAAGGTGGTCTTCCCGGAGCTTCTGCATTAATGCTTTGGATTTGATCGGTTGTAAGTTATTCGATTAAAATGGTTGGCATTTTGCTTTTCTGTTTATTCTGTTTAAAACATTCACAGATTCGAATCTGGTAATGAAAAGAAAACTTTGTTTCCACCGCATTTGATTCCATCGCCGTTGTGATTTGTTTTTGTTAATTCCGATTTCTGGAATATCCAGCTGGTTATG
Source organism: Pseudotsuga menziesii (assembly GCA_001517045.1). Classification (NCBI taxonomy): domain Eukaryota; kingdom Viridiplantae; phylum Streptophyta; class Pinopsida; order Pinales; family Pinaceae; genus Pseudotsuga; species Pseudotsuga menziesii. The sequence continues at coordinate 61,587 of LPNX010327824.1, read as the reverse complement.
CATGCATATGAAGCAATCTGCCTCCGTGGCTAAACTTCGGTGGACCACTGAGACAAAAATAAATAAATAAAAAGAATGAAAACATGTGTATGTATCTTACCAGAATGCATATTTCCGATTCTGAAGTGTGCTTCACGACAACAGTTCGGATTGTTCGCAGATTGAAAATTCGTAGAGTGAAATCGTTTGGCCCGTACACATTGCCATCAAGACTTAAACCCTAAAAACGCGCATAAATTATCATTGAATATTCGTGCACAGGGAAGTGTCTCGATAATATTTCATATTATTTTTCTCTTTTTCGTTGTAATTGTGAGAGACTATAATAGTGCACCAGCAGTAGGCTATGATAGTTGATAAATGGATTTCATGACGAACATAACGGTCAACATTACGAGTAAGATTTCTTAAAATAAACATTTTTTGTGTTTACAATTATAAATAAACATTAGCCTAATACCTTTTTTGAAAATCCATGTAATTATATTAATAATTTGTATTATTGAACATGTGATTAATGAAATGTAAGTGATTATAATTAAATTTAGATAAACAATTTAAAATTATTTAAAAATAGATTAATAATTAGAATGAAGAAAAATTAGTTAATTTACATTAAAAATTAGAATTATTCAAAATTAGTTCAAACATAGAACATTTTAATGAGTTAATTGTGCCTAAAGAAATTAGTGATAATGTTATTGACATGGAAGATAATTGTAAGATTATTTTTAATTAAAAATAAATAGAATTAAGAAGAAAAAAAATTAATTTAATTTACCATAAATATTTATACATATTAAATTGTTAATAAAAAATAAAACTAAGTTTCTAAAAAAATTAAATCATATAATAATAAAATAAAATTAAGTTTTTAAAAATTTAAATTATATAATAAATTCATTATTCATAATTAAGTATGTACTAAATTTTTATAATAAACTCATTACTCATTATTAAGCATGTAATTCCCTTCACTTTAATATTAATAACGCACTCACTTAATAGAAATAACTTATTTTTATACTTGCAAAGAACAACTAGATATTAAATATTGTCCAATTATATATGGACATTCATTTGATCTCAAAAGCTTAGTTGTTTGGTGCATATAACTTTATCAAGAAAAAAACCTTTATGAATTGTTAAACATTCATTTTCCTACCTTAAGTTTATGTACCTAGTTCCCTATTTTAGGTACTCAATTTTAATATAAATTTTTTCATCTTTTATCAAATTTGAAATTCATTTTTAATATAGATTTTTTCTATCTTTTATCAAATTTGAAATTCATTGTTTATCTTTAAAATTTAATAGTGCAAACAAATTTCCCATCTCAAAATATATATGGAGTATTATCATGAATTCATTGTTATTATGATAATTAAATTATATATGGAGTATTATCATGAATTCATTGGTTATTGTGATAATTAAATTTATGTATACATATTTACATAAAATGTAATTTTAATAAATACATAATATGAGTACAAATTATGGTATATCATACACATTTAGAGTATTTATCATTTTTAAAGAAGTAATCTTTCAATTGGTTGTAAAGGAGGGGTATTCCTCCCAACCTTGGGATTTTTCAATACTTAATATCGTTATGAGAGAGGCCACCCATGATATGAGGTTAGTATTAGACAAGGGAGAAGTCCTTAAGGTATTAATATGAGTACTCTTGCTTATCCTATAACCCATAAATCTCACTAGTGTCAGAAATCCCCTCCACAACTATCCCAATTTAATCAACACTCTTCTCCCTCAACTTGTACAATACCAAGAATGAGATCCCATTCTATGCAAATAGTTTGTGTTGTTATCTTGATCCCTTCCAACACTCTAGCATAGGATATAGGTAAGGAATCTCAATGTTGGGACTCAAAGAAATTTCGAGAATAAGCCAAGTTTCCTCTCACAATAGCATTATAATCATTACCAACATTTTTTTGGTACATGCCTAAACTTCCATGATTTTAAAGTCATGTCCTCTTGCATGTAGTTCGTACATGAAATCATATTGACCAAATTAATGATAATACTGTTTCCAAACATTGTATTTATATGATTAGAGTTGTCTATGTGGTCCTTATGAGGATCCCATGTTTTCTCTTTAATCCCTAGCATTAGAGTAATAATAGATAAAGGCTAATTAACCCCTTTTCCTTGGAGATTGTGAGTAGAAACTTTTAGAGATACTTTCTCATCCCTAATAACCAATCTTAAACATCTTCTCTGTTTTATATTTTCCATCAAAAGTGCGTAAAAATAAGTGGGAGGCTAAATCGTTCTAAACTCCCCTTTAGCTCTTCTTGCACATGTCTTCTTTTCTAATGTCTAATTAGGGATAATTTTTTACTACCAAATTCTTCAAATGTTTATGACTTACTGGTTGTAGGAGACAATAAGTAGTGATGCTTAGGACTTCTAGTATCACTTCTAGAGTGCTTGGATCTTCCATGGGATCTCCTCCCTTAATATTATTTTCCTCCTTTTTCATGACATGAGACTGATCCAATCTATATTTTTTTTACAACTAATTCAATATTTGCATTATCTAAGTGTTCAATTAGATTTTCTTGTTTTGATCCCTTAGCATTCTTCCATTATAAGCTATTTGCCATTGTACCTGGGTGCCAGCAAGAAGCCTCTACCCAATTATGATGCAATGGGAGTGCACAAGCGAAAAAAAAACAAGAATGCGCAGGCACACTTGAACGTGCGCACGCATTCCTTCTTTGCCTATGTTGAACCTCCACGTCAGCTTGCTGATGTAGACATTAGGAGCGTGTACGTGCCCCTAGGCACATGCACATGTGTCTGGACATGCACGCATGTCCAAAAGCGCACGCATGTTTAGTGCGTATGAGTTAAACATGCATGCGCGTCTCTGTGTTTTTTATAAAAAAAAACTGACATCGAATAGTCCATTTCCACTCACAAACCCGCATGCACGCACACAGATGGAGTCACCTGGGAGCCCAAAGAAAGCACCCCAAAATGACACCCACATTCGTTGGAAAAAGCTAGGTGGATTAGTATTTGCATTTTGTTGTTTTTTTTTTGTTTTTTTAATGTTTTTCAAATAAAATCTAAAATTTAAAAAAATTGCAAATGAATTGAAATCGAATAAATTTGATATTGTAGATAGATTACCTCTACCATAATGACAAATACCAATGAACCATCCCAACAAAACAGTGAAATGAACCAATCAGAGGACCCAATAAACCTTGAATTAAACAAAGAACTCGATGGTGAACCACTCAAAAACCCCAAACATGAATTACACAGGGATTTAAACCAGTTAAGGATATTGAGTGATGAACTGAAGAACACCATGGATCCCTCTCGAGTTTCCCTCGCCACATCACTACAAAACATAATCGAGTCTATCAACATTGCCCACGGTGAGATAACCAATTTGAGCCAATATAGGGCTCGAATGAGAGAACATTATGCCATTGGTATATCCAAATAATCTATAAAAGACCTGGATATCACAAAATCCCAACTGTGGAGAAAATTTATAGATTTGAGAACAGGACAGCCTCCAGATGTGAGGAAGAGGCGAGTTTGCATGGACTGGTGTAATTACCAGCCATGGAGAGAAACCTGGAGGAAGAGATGGTTCATGGTTTTTGACAAGCCTCCATGCAACAATGTCGAGGTCCCACAGTATTTTCTCAGGAAACTGTGGGCCAATTTTGTGTTAGGGTTCCATGTGAACTACTTTGACATCACCAAGTTCTAGGGTGTTGGTCTTCTCTCAGCCCAAGATCGAGCTCATTCCCACCAAAACCCACTCAGAGGACCTCATGCACCTAGGTGAGAGCCAAAACTGCTTCCTCAACCCCTTGGGTTAGGTATCGAGCTAGATGAGATCCATGAGTCCGTTAGACATGCCACACGGAACCTTCTTAGGCATACCACATTTGTGGCTATGTCCTCACAAGCAGGACCACCCCGAGAGACACACTTCTGCATGGTCTACTAGTAGTGGGCAAGGGAGAGCAGCTACAAGTGGTAGCCAAGATGATCCATCCAGCTCAAGGGGACCAGTGCCACATCATTGTTCTCATTATGGTCATCCATGCCATGTTCCCACGCAGGAGCATGCCATAGAGAGATACCTACAACATGTCAATTATTGTTTTATTTAATGTGTATTGATTATACGGTATGCAATCTCATAATTTATGATAAATTTAACTTAGAATCATATGTTTATGACTTGATTTGTTTTAATGTACAGCTATTCAGTGCTGAGTCTCCAACACCCAGGTGGGAGGAGGTTGGTTCCTTCAACCTAGAGAAAGCCATGTCAGTTGCAGAGGACATCGTGGCACCATACACACAGGTAGTTTTCTTTTAGTAATTAAATGCAATGTTAGTAGTTAATCTTCTCGTCCAATGTAGTTAATATTTACTAATTGAATCTAAATATTTTTGTGTTTGCACAGGTGTCCATACGAGTGGGTGACCATCCATCCCCCTTGGGGATTAGCAGATCCCCTCATGTGCAGGTATCGTGTAATAAAGTATAAATTTAATTTCACTTTTGATGGCTTAGCTTTGTATAGTTATGTTTTTTATGTACTAATATACGAGGCCATGAATATGTATGCAGGTTTGAGCACATAGGCACGTCGGTGTCATTATCTCTCCACCGACTTCCTTTTTCCCACCATATATGCCAGGTGTAGCCCTTAATATACATGTCCCTTTCCCTACATCCCTCCCTACTCCATTCCATCCATCCCTTGCTTCCCATCCACCACCACACTTCCATCCAGCTCCCTCTTCTTCATCACAACCTTCGCTCACTCCCCCCTGCCCCACCCACCCACCACCCCCTCCATTGCAATTTCTCATGTTTCCACCCTCCCCCATTAGACCATGATACACCATCCATCCACATTCACTCATCCCTCCACCCCATCCCAGACCTCATCCCCCTCCCCCATATTCCCCCACCACCATCGGTTCCCCTTTCAGGGTGGCCCATTCCATTCTATAACCAGTTGGGGTTTATCGCCCTACATCACCACTTTTCCCACTCCAATCCACACCCTCTCTCACTGTGCCCCCTATTGTTGTATCCAACATCGATGTGGCTACATCCTCTGCTATGCCATCCACCCTAGCATCAGAGCAAGTTGTCCATCCCACTGCTCCACCTTCCAGCCCCGAGGACCAGCCCACTGCTCCACCTGCCAGCCCCGAGGACCGTCTTGTTGTGTTCACGGTGAGATTGATTAGTTTATGAAAATCTCATGCAATATTAACAAAAATTAACATAGGCAATAAATTGTATGAGTTATATTACTATTTAAATGTTGCAAGGTGGCGTTGCCGAGAGACTTGGATCACATAGGAGGTAAAATCCCTCACCACTTACGGTCTCTTCTGAGGTGAGCTATTTAAGATTTGAAAACTTAATTTTTATTTTTAAATTTTGTTTTATACTTGTATAATTTCCTGTAGGAGTTGACATTTGATTGTTGTCATTTCAGATCCCAAGGGGAGGTGGTCGAAGCGGCAAGAAGGACTAAGATTCCTCTAGCTCGAAGAAGAGGAATCTTGATTTTGGAGGTGCACTTCGGAGTTCCGAGGGTGGGCAGGAGGATTAAGAGACCCTCCTATGTACACTAGCCATGATGTGGAATTTTGGCACGAGTTGCCATATTTTGTTTAGGGAATGAGTTGCCATGGTATAGACATTGGGAACAATGTTCCATTTTTCACTACTATTGTATATGATTGGAAATTTGTGTATATGAATATATCATTTTGCACTTCTTTATATTTCTTTGCCTTTGATTACATATTTGCATACATTATGTCGAATGCAATAGTAGATTGTAGTTGCACTTGCAATACTTATTGTTGACGAAGCAATAAAGTTTGTATGTTCACAATAAAATGCATAAAATTTTAAAACTGTAGGTTAGTTAACAAAAAAAATACACAATTGCGTAAACGTGTACAATAACAATGATAATTTTAAATACCAAATACTTGATCTTTTAAATCATAGTGCAAATCATTTTTCAATCTAGAAAATTTTCCCATGAAGTATTCCTCTTGCTACCAAATAATTTTATTGAGATCTTTTTCTAGTTTTCCAAGCCTCCCTTCACCCCTCATCCCTTCCATTTGTTGTCTCGGCTTGTCATACCTAGCTTCTTCCTTGTTATTACAGACCTAAACCCTAAGTACCTAGACCTAACTAGACACCTAACCTAAAACCCCTTCTCTAGCCTTAGCATCCCTCCTTGGACTCTACAAGTCAAGCTCTCTGAAACCCTAGCTACCAACAACTCCTAGATAATAATCAATTCTAACTAAAGTTGGTGACTCATTCCACGAGTGTGTAAGATTGTTTCCTTCTCTCTCCTCCACAACAAGAACACCAAGTAACCTTAAGGTTTCTCAAATGCCACAATCCCTACCCTTCTTCTCTCACAAAAGCTACAAAGTTAAATACTTTATTTGCTCCTCGAGGTGAATTTCACAAAGAATGTCATCTATCCATTTGTTGAGCCATAAATCCTATTGAAGCAACATACTAACGCATACCCTATCCCTCCTCAATGTTACCTTCCTTTGTGATAGATTCACAGTCCTAGAGGACCGTGTACATGGTCCTAGAGGACTGTGTATATCATTGACATTTCCAGCCATACATAAGAAGTTTTGGCAGTGATCTACAATTACATTTGCACTACTAAAATTCCAAAAAGATCTCTAAAAAACATGTACAATATACCATCTTTGTTGAGGACTATCATATAGGTACTTGTTGGCACTCTTGGCTTGACTGGAAATTACTATTTGGGACAGTCATAGTAAAATTTGTCTTGGCTGGAAAATACATTTAGTTTGACAGTCCCATTCATTGACCAAGTTGGAATTGACAATACTTGTAGTCCACTTGAATTTACCTAACAATTGGCTTCCTGATTGCAAACTTGAAATTGACATAGCTATTGCATCTTTACTTTGACTGGAAGTAACATTTTTGGATAGTCATACTTGGCTGAAAGTTATCATTGGTTTGGCAGTCTTATTCATTGTCCAAATTGGAATAGAAAGCACTTGTTCGCCTTTGGTATTTACATAGTGATTACTGTCTCATTTTGCAAGCCAGAAATTTATATTGGAATGATATTCTCTTATTATTTGATTGACTAGAATTTTCATAGTATTGATGAGCTGAGAATCATATTGAACATGACTGTTGTTGGCTTGCATTTGTTACATCTACTTGGAAAACATTGATTTTGATAAATTTGGCAATTCATATCATTTGAAGATGAAGTTGACATTGCTTACTCTCATTGAATACATACATATTTGTTATGCTATTGTTCAGCCCTTCAATTTTAACGATCTCTTGTACTTGTTGCTTTGGCATAGGCTAATTGAAGTTTAAGGGTTAGCATGCATAACCTAGGGTTTAGAATCAACGAGGAAACCCTAACCCTAACTGAAGTTTAAAGGTTAGCATGCATAACATAGGATTTATAATCAATAAGGAAACCCTAACCCAAACAGTGTTTTGGGGTTAGCATGCATAACCTAGGGCTTAGAATCAATGAGGAAACCCTAAACCTAGGAGGGAAACCCTAACACCAACCCTACCTAACCATCTCTTGTGGCCTCTTATAAAGTAAATTTTTGTTTGTATATGAGCATGCCTAGGATTGTAGTCATATGTCACATACTCTTTATAGACTAATCAAATGAAATACTCTTTACGGTTTATCATGCATAAATTGCACAAGTTGGTGTTAATCAATGGGAAAAATTTAACCCCTATGTTAATCAAGTTGATGTGTCTCTACTTCTATTTCATACAATTATTTGTTTATACTTGTAATTCATAAAGCCTTAGTTTCTTTGTTGTAGTGAAGGTACATATATTCTAGGTATATGGTATATTGGTTTCTATTTGAGTGACACTAACAAATCTAATTATCTAAACCTAATGAGTTCATAAACCTTGGTTTTTAGTTCTATGTCTAAAATGTGTGAACCATAGTTTTTAGGTTTGTGGTTTGTAGTTCATGAAACCCTAGCTATGTTGTAGTGCAGGTACATATCTTCTAGGTATATGGTTTGCTAGTTTCTAGTTGAGTGAGAGTAACAAATATAATGATATAAACCTAATGAGCTCATAAACCCTAGTTTGTAGTTCTATGTCTAAATTTTGGAACCCTAGATTTTAAGTTTATGGTTTGTAGTTCAAGAAACCCTAGATTTCTTGACATTGTTCTTATAGATTAGGTATAGGGTTTAAGTTTATTTACATAAGTATATGGTCCTATGTTTTAGATGTATGTGTAAGTTTGTAATCCTTTATTTTAGGTTTGTGGTTTGTAGTTCATGAAACCCTAGTTTTTTTTTCTATTTGTGCATGTAGCTTAGGTATATGGTTTAAGTATTTCTACATAAGTGAGACTAACATAGCACATGATCTCTATGTATGTGAATTTCTACTTCATAAAACCCGAGTTTGTAGTTATATGTGTAAATTTATAAACACTAGTTTTTAGGTTTCTGGGTTTGTAGTTTGTGAAACCCTAGTTTTTTTGCTATTTTCTCTTGTAGCTTAGGTATATGGTCTAAGTGGTTCTACATAAGAGAGACTAAAATAACACATCATCTCTACATATGGGAATTTCTTTCAATCCATGAAACCCTAATTGGTTATATACTTGTAATTCATGTACGAGTTTTTAATTCTAGTTCATACTATAATGTGTTTCTACTTGTAATTCATGAAACTCTAGTTTTTGTGTTGTAGTGTAGGTACATAGATTCTAGGTATATGGTCTATTGGTTTCTAGGTAATGGCATGCCAGGAGACCAAAGGAGTCAACGGTTCATCGATCTGACCTCTGGTTATCGAGTTATGTCGAGTTGAAAGTCGCACGAAAATGTCGTTCAAAGACACTAGCTAACTCTCAGTCCGGGAGCGAAAAACCAGACGAAGCAGCAAGATTGCATGTCGTTAGCTTTGGAAAGTGTGTATGGGCAATGCCAATATGGGAATACTACTAAGACTGGCATAGTGGAGGTTTTTGCAAAGTTGACCCACCAATGCGAGAGTTACATTGAAGGAAACTGAGCAAAACCTTAGTTTACAAAAAAACATCATGCCATCATAAAACATCATATAAACACATGGCATGATGCCTCTCTATTATGAAAAAATAAATAAACTATGCATCCATCTAAAGAACCCATTATCAAAGTGGAAATAGAGAAAATATTCCAAGCCATGTTTATCTATCCCATCACCTACACATCTTGGGTATAAAATCCCATCCCCATCAACAAAAACTAGGGAACTATTCATGTATGCACTTATTTTAGAGATTTGAATTAGGATTCTCCCAAAGACAAATCCCCAACCCATTCATTGACTATGTTGTTGATATATGTGTTGGACATAAATTCTTGTCCTTGATGGATGGATTTTCTTTCAAATTCAAATCCACCAACAACATCAATACAACTTTATATTCATTATGCCATGGGGGGAATTTTCTTATTCCATCAGTCCATTTGGGCTCAAAAATGTTGGAGACGCTTTTCAATATGTTATGTCTTACATGTTCCACAATCTGGCATGCATCAACCTAGATTACCTTGATGATCTCACCACTAAGTCCAAGAAAAGATAATACCACCTCACTAGCCTTTGCAACATCTTCTTAAAGCATTGGTAGGATAACATATGTGCATATTATACATGTTCATCCCCTCAAGTGCATTGTATACATCATCGTTGAGAATTTTCCCAATTTCATTGTATCTCCAAAAGAGATTATTGGTGATCCCCTCAAACTTCAATCCATTCTCGAACTGCCCCTTGAAATACACAACGTCATTTACAAAGCATCCAAGGGAAAAAAAGACTTATGTTTTTGGTTATTCCCTAATTATGCTTCATAAGCACATGGTTTGTTATGTCTTTTACATCAATAAATAGTGTCTTTCAACGGGATGACCAAGATCAAAATTCCTTTAAGGAATTAAGGAAATCATCCACATCCTTTCCTTTAATTTCTTCTGCCAAATTTGATAAAGATTGTATCATTTACATTTCAAAATCATCCTTCACCATCTTCGAAGACTTAGTTCATTATGGGGAGGACTATTATGAACATGTCATCTAATACATCAAAAAAACATAATCCATGCCACCATTAAATTATAACCACGATGATAATTTTTCCTTGACCATGTTCCTTTGAATTGAAAAACTTCATCATTACATCCTACTATGTAAAAACTAAGGTAGTTGCAAATTCAAACCCAATGTAGTATATGTCGGGTCAAAGACTTATCAATGTAGGTTCACACAATGGATTTCCATTCTCCAAGAATTTGATCTTGAATTTATAATCCCCAAAAGAAAAAATACCGTTGTCTTTTCATTATTCATCACTAACCTTTCGAAACACAACATAAAACCCCCTCTCAATGATTAGTTGTCTGACAATCATATATTCATTATTTATACTGAAGACTCTTCGTATGGAAATATTCTCATTTATCTCTACATGCATAAATTTGACTACCATCTCCATGTGATTATCATTGTCACATCTCTCACCAAGATCCTCATTACCCCCTCAACAATACGTTCTTTATCGATAAGGGTTAAATACCACTTTGTGACAATGTTGATGTCATGACGAGGTCAATCAAGTCCTTAATGACTACCATGATGGTGCTTGTGATAGCCATTTATGTGGAATGGAAAATTCCTATAAATTTTTGCTCACTAGATATTTTTGGCCTTTTCGTTTCCATGATTGTACTCATGTCAACATTCTCACAAACACAATCCCCAACCGACTCCTCTACATGTCATTGTTACCATTGGTCTGAGTCTATAAGTGGAATTTTAATTTATGGAATGTAGAATCTATACCAACCTCTATTAGTGGCCATAAGTATATCATTTTCATAGTAAATTAATTCACCAAAATGGATCAAAGCAATGACCACCTTCAATAAAAATGACACCATCACCACATGGTTCCTTTTCAACCATGTCATCATGCTCTTTAATGTACCAAATAGTTAGTTTCTGGGAATGCCACTCAATTTCATAATGACATTTTCCAGGAGTTGTCTTTCATTTTAGGATTTACCCATGATTTTTCCAGCCTCTACTATTCATGGACCAATGAACACGTTGAGGTTGTCAACAAAGCCCTCAAGATCATACTTCAATGGAATTTAACAAGAACAAAACTAACTAGCATCACAAGATATTCTTATCACTTTGGGCCTACAAAATATTTATTAAAGTTTCCATGATTTCACACCCTTTCATCTTGTCCACAGTGTCAAAGTAGTTTTACTCATTGATTGTGTTACCTACCCTCCAAACCACTATCAAACTACTACCTAAAACTTCTGCACTTTATCATCATCTACTCACTTTGTAACATCTCAATTAAGAATGATGTGCTTCATCACAACATAACAATACCATGAATAAATTCTCCAAATCCAATTATGACCATTAATTTCACCCTTGCATCTTTCATGAAGGTGACCTTGCCCTCAATTTTCATGTTGGAAAAGACACTAAACTAAACCTCAATAAGTTTTCTCCCATTTGGAGAGTCCCATACATCACCAAATTATGCCCCCCAAAATTTTCCTATGTGCTCACCTTCTCAAAAGGAGTACGTCTTGACAGTTGTTGTAATTGAAAAAAATCTACCCATAGCTTGCACAATCACCCTTGTAACCTTTTAGATGAACCACACGTTTTTCCTATTTTCCATAAAAACCCATTTTGTCTTGTGATTTCAAAAAACTTTTCTTCCCTTGGTAGATGTCGTCCAATACAAATTGTTATGTCATCTACATTGCAAGTTTTTGGTAAAAGAATATTAAATCCTTTGCTTAGCCTATTTACACTCTTTCACATGTGCTACTCCACACTAGTTTTGTTTGTCTAGGCCCAACCACCAACATCCAAGAAAAATGTGTTGTTGTTATTAAGATCCTTATTGATATAATTCACTTATGCATCTGCAACCTCCATGCCCATCTAGATTCTCAACTTCTTCACTACATGAACAAAGGCCTGTGATGATGGCCATGCTTGTGAAAGACCTTAAAGGGTCATTACCAATGTCACATATGATGACAGGCCTTAAAAAATCATCACTGTAATTGTCTTCAAAGGCATTCCTTTAAGGCTCCTCACCAAATCCATTTTCAATTACACTTTTTGTGACATTTGTTAAAGGACCGTTACCAATTCTCCCTTTAGAGACACCACTAGTGGAAGTCTTTTAGTTGCCTTCATTAATATGCATTGGTGAGGGTCATGCTTGTGACAACACTTAAAGGGTCATCACCAATGTCACATAGGATGACAGACCTTAAAAAATCGTCATTGTAATTGTTTTTGGAGACATTCAGTTAAGGTTTGTCACCAAATCATTTTTCAATGACACTTTTGGTGAGGGTTTTCAAAGGTTTGTTTCCAAATCTCTCTTTTAGTGACACTTCTAGTGATTATCCTTTAATGAACCTCAATAATACTCTTACTGGTAACTTTGGCGATTGTAAAAAAGTGTTCCTTATCCCCAAAATTTCTTACTGGTCACAAAATTTTGTTAAAAAATACTTGTGTATCAACTGATATCCCATTTTGGACTTTTCCCAAAAAAAGGTATTTGTGAATGACCTTATTTACTCTTTGAAACATCTAAAGATTGACCACTACTTCAATTTAAAATTTTGAAGGATTGCAAATACTTTAAACAAATGCTTGAGTTTCATCATGCCATGCTCTTCTTTAAGAATGAAATAATTTCCAATATGATAATTAAATATCATATTTGATACCTCAATCATGTGGGATAGGGATCAATACTTATCTCATCAAGATGCTTTTGTTCTGAAATGTGTTGGTTACCTCTCCAAAATTTATTGGTTATTTCTTTGAATACATCTAGTGCATGGTCAAATTCAAAGTTTTGTTTTACATTTTTATTTCTTAATATTCCTACACCTTGTAGGTGTTCAAATTTCTATAGATAGTATTCTTGTGTTCCCTGATTTTTAGTTTCTCCATGAATGGAGTGAAACCAACATAAACAAAAACTCCACTTCCTAGGCTTTGGGATTATTCAATACAACAGGTACCTCAATGGACTATCCTACATGTTACCGCACAAATTAGCAGCCCTAACACGAAAATGTTGTGTGGACCAAAGGGCTACTTACAGTAACTAGCTAGGAGGAATTAGGTCCAATGTCACCACAGCCTAATTCCTCGATTTCTTTCGATAACTCATAAACCTAGGGGAGATTCCCTAATGGAGCAAAGACACCTGCATACACCAACATACACACCTTCAAATACCCTTCTAAAAGTCTTATGTCTAAGATCAGTGCTTTATATGGAGTCAACAATGGATAATAATGAAACATAAACCATATAAAAGGATTTAATTCAATCTACCAATCAATATCAATAAATATCACCATAACTTTCAATACACTTCAAAAATACTAAGGTAGGGTTTCACACTTCCCAAGGAAGTACCTCATAAAAATGCGCTCTGAAGAAGAGATGATCAAGTAACCTAGGACGCACTTGATGGTTCAGTCAGCACTGCAAAAAACCTGCATATGCCCTAATTGAAGCAATTTCATGTTTCCCATTGCATTAGGTCAAAGTGGGACGCCCCTAAAGATTTGTGGATAAATCCACTAGGGATAAATTTATGGGTGGACCTGAATGATCAAATTGCAAATTTTTGTGTTTTTTTTAAATTAGGATTTTTCCAGAATTTTTTTTTTTGTAAGTTTTTCAATATATAAATATGCATGTGAAATAAAAGGTAGGTGAAAAATTGATAAAAGAGAGATAGATTTGTTGAAAAGATAGGGCATATGATTCTTGTATCAATCCCTGGCACATTGAGAGATCGATAACAACATCCCTAAAATTGGCGTTTAGCAACAAGATACTTTTCTCAATGGAAACTTGACAAATTAATCCATCTTATCATGTAAACTAGTTTGCACCATTAAATTATTTGCACTATTGAAGCTTCTTGTATTAAACTATGAATCGCCCACAACAATTCATGAATTGATGCTAGCAAGAGATATCTTTTAGCATGTTTTTATTCTCAATATAAAAATTGAATTCTAGATGTCAGAGAGGGACTTCTTGTAGTCTAATCCATACTACATGGATACAAGAGGCTTTATTCCACCCTCCTCTCAAGAATATATTATGATGGGTTTTAATTAACTCCACCTATCAGTGCAAAATAGAATTACATTATTTCATACAAATCTCACAGAACTTCTTTCACTAAGGGAAACTGAGAACCCATGCATTAATCATGGTGTGGAGTTAGAGAGATCATTCATTAAGAGTTCCTATAACCATGTTCTTAGTGCTTGGAAAATAGTCTCACGTGAAATTTATGTTTGTTTTATGGATCTTCTTGCAAAAAACTATCAAAGATGAAATTTCGTGGAAATTTCTAACACTACCCAACAATTTTTTACTTGTATGATGTTGGAACAAACTACAATTCTGACTCAAATGCTCTTTAGACTTCCCAAAAATATCAATCAATTGCAAAAATTCTTAGGCATGCAAATGGAATTTACAATATCATGGAAGAATACTATAATCTCCAAGAAAAATACAAGTTGATAATATATTAGAGTGTCATTTTGATTAAGTTGTGTCTATGGGTAACTATTCTTTTGCATGTTTTATGGTGTGATAATTCCTTTGAAATGGCCTTGGGAATGATGTTCCCGGAAGAAGACAATGTATTTTTTCCTAAAGAAATCATTGATGCCTTCAAAGCAATGAACACTACCTCAAAGCATCATGCATGACATTGGAGTGGTATATATGCCATTATGTATTTGGGTGTTGTAGCCTTGGGTCCTTGGACATGGTAAGTGGAGGATACCTAACCCTCAGGCTCTAAAGGAATATTATAAACATATAAAACTAAGTAGCTTTCCTCCACCAACCACACATGGCCTATTGAGGGTATCACTAGCCTATGATTCAATATGTTGGTGCCATCAAGTGGTTTTGAGAATTATGAAGGTGTCTTAGGGCCTTCGGAATGGAATTGTAAGGATGAATACCATGCCTTTGGCTCTAAAGAAACCATTGAGGCATCCAAAGCCATGGATAATTCCTCAAAGAATCACACATGACCTTCCGTTGGTATCCATGGTGCTATGTATCTAGGTCTTGTGGTCTTATATTCTTGGGCATGGTAATGTACGAGACCTGCAACTCAAGTGCTAAAGGAATCTTCTAACCATGTAGGGATAAGACGGTTTCCTCCACCAATAATAGGTGGCATTTTGGGGTATCATTAGCCCGGTAATTAATGATGTGTGTGCCAGTATGTGGTTTTGAGAAATATGTATGTGTCCTAGGGCATTGGAAATACTTTCCATGGAAGAATACCATGCCTTGGACCCAAATAGGACATTAAGAAATCCAAAGCTGTGAACAATGCCTTAAAGCGCCATTAGCATTTAAGTATGAATATACATGCCATTAGGGAATTTTAAACACTAATAATGGACTCAATGCCCATGACATCATCAATAAAATAAAGCATTATTCCCTAAAGGAAGATTATAATCATGTACATCCAAGAACAATGCCTTTAACTACCACATATGAACTCTTGATGGATTCACTTGCATTTTAGTGGTTATGTGGATTCCATTAGAAAATTTTGAAATATAGGTATTGATCTCCAATACCTTGACATGGTTGGGGTGGGAAAATTGGGCCTTAATCCCTAAACAAATATCCTAGGCATCTATGGCAAAGAAGGACACCTTAAACTAGCACACACGACCTCTACATGGGTATATGTATGGAATTAGGTGGTTTTCGTTAGTAGGTATAATTCTTAGGGCCCTAGATATGATCAAGCGATGAATCCCATGTCTTACATCATAACGGAATTTTTGAGGCATCTAATTCCTAAAGTATGCATTGAAGCACCAACTTGACCTCCAACAGAATCCTTTCCCTCGAAGTGGGGATTTTAGCATATGTTGTTAGATTTGATTCAAGAGGAAGGCTTGTAAAGTATATTTTTCCTAAAGAAGATGTTAATGGAATAAGAAGAAGATGCAAAAGAGCAATAAGAAGTATCAAACGAAGACGAGAATCAAGTAAACCATTTAGTCATTGGATCACATCATATGCTTCATCTTGATTATGATGATTATATTGATGATGGCTTAGTGCTAGACATCCCAAATGTTGTTATGGACAATCTTTTCATTACTTCTGAAGGGTTGGACACAAATTCTAATCTTAATGATTCAAATATTGAGTTAGATGAAGTTTGAGATCAATTTGATATTGATATCGAACAAATATTATTTAATAAAATTCTTAGTTTATTCAAATTGAGTACTCTTATGGTTTTCACTTCTTGATTTGACCTGGTGAATTTATTCTCACACTCTCTATGACTTGGACAGATAGTTGACAATAGATCAATATCTTATGTTATTTCTCCTTGGTTTAATAAGTGATATTCTTGTATGGGAAATTGATGAAAATTATCATTGTCATCATCATCATCATCATCATCATCATCATCATCATCATTCTCATGATGAATGTCATTGTTTTCATTTTCGTCAAAATCAGCATTGTCATAATTGTCATCATCCTCATCCTCACCATCATTATCGCTAACACCCTTAATACACCTTGACCATTGAGTAGTTTGACCTTGACCCACCTTCCCACACCTTGAAAATTAACCATGATGATCATAGACATAGGATGACCCTTGATAGAATTATCTCCTAGTAACACATTAATTTAAACCCAAACACACTAACACCCTAATACATTATAAACCCAATTTTGATTATGAATGTTAGTTTTTCATCATATAAGCTAGCATTATGATCTTAGGATCTTTTCACTGAGAGAATAACAAGCACAGCAATAAAACATAAGCACATCACAAGAGACTAGAGACACAAAGATTTTCCTCGGGGAAACCATAAAGGAGAAAACCCTGCAACTTCCTCAAAGATAGAATCAGCAAAAAATGGTAAGACCCCAAAACAGTAAGATGCACTCCCGACAGCAACACTCTCTCTCTCTCTCACTGAGAGAGCTTCTCCTCTCTCACTCATGCACCCTCATAAGTGAGTGTGAGTGTTGCATGTGATAAATAGAGAGGCTCTCACTCTCTATTTATATTCTTCCGTTCACTTGAAGTGCACTCCAACATGTCGGCCTCACTTAACAATTGCTTACTAGAGCCGACATCTCTAGGAGTGTCTAATAACCCTAGTGCCCCACCACTTGTGGGGACTTTGCCTCCTCTGACCAATAGGAGGGTAACACAATGGTGGGGACTATTGCCCCAACTTACAATGACTCACCTAGGGTCGACTTCACTAAGATAGTCTAATAACCCAAGGGCCCCACAACTGTGGGGACTTTAACCCTTGACCAATAAGAGGGTTACCCACAATGACTTGACATGACTTTCTCATTATAAAAACTTACCTGGAATAAAAATCGGGGTATGACATGACTCAAATGCATTACAATACATCCCAAAATGAACATCAGGTTACAATAGATAAGAAATACAAGTGAATACATTCCGAAGTTACAATTACATCAACACTCCCTCTTAACTAGGAAGGTATTCTCTTGACACAATTTATCAGCACAAGTCTTCTTCTCTGTATCATCTAGGTCATCGTCAGGTCTTCGTCATCTTCAAAGTCATCTTCATCTTCAAGTCATCTTCATCTGTAAGTCATCTTCACTGGATCTGGATCATCTCTCGATCTGGATCATCATGGAGCATCATCACTGGATCTGGATCATCACTCGATCTGGATCATCATGGAACATCATCACTGGATCTAGATCATCACTCGATCTGGATCAACATGGAACATCATCACTAGATATGGATCATCACTCGATCTGGATCAACATGGAACATCATCACTGGATTTGGATCATCACTCGATCTGGATCAACATGGAACATCATCACTAGATCTGGATCAACTCTCGATCTGGATCAACATCACTGGACTAGATCTGGATCATCACTCAATCTAGATCATCACTACTGGATCATCATCACTGGATCTCAATCATCACTCAATCAAGATCATCACTGGCTATCATCACTGGATCTCAATCATCACTGGATCTGGATCATCACTGGTGCTATCTCATGATTCTTCTCGTCACAGGAAGTTCTAGAGAGCCAGCCCTTTTTCATGCTAGATGTAGGCCTAGCCCACAGGTAGGTCTTCGCCCAGCACTTACATCTGACCTACTCGTCAGAAAGGCACGCCCAACACTCACATCTGATCATGTAGTAAACTACAATCACATCAGAAAGGCCCAGCACTCACATTCACCAGCATGGTAGGCACATCCACTACCATCTGTGAAATGGCTCTGCACTTATATCTGACCTACTCGTCAGAAAGGCACAATACTCACATCCATCCAGGCTGGAACCCCATCCGCCACAATGATGAAAGAACCCTGTTCTTTTCACCCAGGATGGAACCACATCCGCCACAATGATGAAAGATTTCTGCACTTACATCTGACCTACTCGTCAGAAGGGCATGCACTCACATCTGACCTGGTAGGAACTGAATCCTACACCCTTGTCAGAATGGCCCCCAGTCCCTGACTGAGCTACCTGGTAATGGACCAGGTGCCTCCACTCTCCCGGAGAGTGGCAGTTTCCCTTACATCTGTCCTACTCGACAAAATGGCCAACACTCACATCTGACATGGGAGGAACCTAATCCTTTAGCCATGACAGAATGGTTCAGCCCTTACATCTGACCATGGAAGGAACCAATCCTCTCACCATGTCAGAATGGCTCTCTCAGTCCCGGACTGAGTGTTCCTGGTAACTGACCAGGTTCCTCCATTCCCAGAATGGAAATCAGCACTCATATCTGACATAGAAGGAACCAAATCCTCTCACCATGATAGAATGGCTCAGCCCTTACATCTGACCATGGAAGGAACCAATCCTCTCACCATGTCAGAATGGCTCAGCCCTTGTATCTGACCATGGAAGGAACCAATCCTCTCACCATGTCAGAATGGATATGGATCTCAACACTAATATCTGTCATGGAAGGAACCAATCCTCTCACCATGACAAAATGGCTCAGCCCTTACATCTGACCATGGAAGGAACCAATCCTCTCACCATGTCAGAATGGCTCAGCCCTTGCATCTGACCATGGAAGGAACCAATCCTCTCACCATGTCAGAATGGCTATGGGACTCATCACTTTCCCTTGGAGGAAATCTCGATCTGGAGAACACCAAGATTCTCCCTGAAGTACTTGAACTTCAGCCTAGCCAATGGCTTCGTCAATACATCAGCTATTTGTTCCTCCATCGCAATATACTGGAGCTTCACTGCTCCTCTCTGTACCATATCCCTGATATAGTGATACTTGATCTCGATATGCTTCGACTTGTCATGGAACACTGGATTCTCTGACAACTTCACGCAACTCTGGTTGTCACAATGTATACAAGTAGCATCCAACTGGAGATCAAATATATCAGACAGTAGCTTCCACAGCCATACTACCTCACAACTAGCTGAACAAGCTGTGACATACTCTGCTTTAGCTGTACTCAGTGGCACACAGGATTGCTTCTTGCTAAACCAAGAGATCACACCTGATCCCATACTGAAGCAACATCCTGGAGTACTCTTCCTGTCGATGGCACTTCCTGCCCAATCTGAATCAACATAACCCTCTAGGTTAATATTTTGATTCGCATCATACTTGAGCCCATAATCAATTGTACCCCTCAGGTACCTCAGAACATGCTTTGCAGCAATCAAGTGAACACTTCTCGGATCTGTCAAGTACTGGCTCAAGGTGTTCACAGCAAAGCAAATGTCTGGTCTCGTGTTCGTCAGGTACATCAATGAACCAATAATCTGACGATACATCGTAGCATCAACCGACTCTGATGAAGCATCACTCAATAGCTTCATGTTCGATGCCATAGGTGTGGTCATGTAGTCTGTCATCCTGAACCTATTCAGGATCTCTACTGCATGCTTCCCTTGTCCATACCTCCATGCCTAGAAAATAGTGCATCGACACATAACAGGAGCATCACTAGTCTTCTGCCTTCAATCTTGAAGCAAAGTTTGGAATCCACTTTACTCTCAGTAAAGCCTAGATTCATCAGTAATCTGCCCATCCTATCGTACCATGTCGAACCTCAAGATATTTTGTAGTCACTCTTTCTGAAGCGAAGCATCATACTCCCTCTGTCTTATGTGCTCTATGCACTGAAAACATTCTGTACTGGAGTGACAAGTAGCTTCCTATGCTACTAATATTCTATGTGACCATCTAGTGTATAGACTTGCATCTTCAACCTTGTAGCAAAGGTTAAGATTTTCATCAAGCTCATCATGTATGTGTTATCCCATGGGTGTCTTCTGAACTCGTACAATGCCTTCTTTTATTTGCACACATGATTATGTATGTCATTTGACTTCACTTCCAGTGGATGCAAATGTTTCTTCGTAGTCTATTCCTTATTTTCGTGAGAAGCCTCGTGCTACGAATCCTGCTTTGTATCCCACGATGTTTCCATCTACTGCATGATGGAACCATGAACTTCTCTTCAGATCTCGATACTGCGCCTTGACATCATTCTTCTTGAACTGGTCTTCCCTTTCTTCTTGGTGGCTGGAAGGTTCTGCATCAATGATGTCACTGCACTCGTCATATTATTCTTTATTTTGAAATGTCGTCACTTGCTCTTCGGAACAAGTCTTCATTCTTCTTTGCTTGTAGGCGATTATGTATGCGGTCTTTCCTACAAGTCAAATGCCTTTGTATGGTTAGAAACATTTCATAAGGGATATTCATACTAGCAAACACTTATGCATAAATAAATGATCATGCAACTATTTTAGCCAATACAACATTCATCCATATCTTACTGAAACTTTCTAGATGCCTTCCATCTCTACCAACACAACATTAAGATTGTGCACTAATCCAATATGTCAGCAAAGAGGTTTCATTCTAGATAAGTAGCAATGGAGAGTTGTATAGCACCATGAGCTACTTACCCATCACATGCATATTAGTAGTATATTGTCATTAATGCAAACATCCTATCATGCATAATACATCAACTGAATATAAACAAATGCATAACAAAACAATATCATGAAATGACAATTGAATACTTATCTTTATTTGTTTCGTGGGTAGACTCCTTGAGCCTTCAACTTCATCGTCTTCTTCATACATGATAGCATCATTTCTTATCCAAATGCTAAGGTGGATAAGAAGTTCTTCAAGAGTTGAGATCTTCATATTCCCCATCGATTGAAGGATCTTCTTTGGATGGTGAGAGCTTGATCTTCAATTGCTCCCATCTTATCTTCTCTTCTTATGGGTAGAGCTTCTTCTTCTTCTCGAAGTCTGCTGAAAGTAATCACTTCCTTCTGGCACAAATTCCTCGCATTAATGAATCCCATGATCCTGGGAGGCTATTCAAGGTGGCCATCACCTCTTCTGCATTCTTCACTTGTTCTTTTACCGCTTCAAGTTGTTCTTGATTTGAGAGACTGTTATGACTGCATGGTCTCTGGTTCTTCACATTCTTCAACTGGTTTCTTAAGGTCATATTTTGATTTATGTTCTTCCCTTGAAATAGCTTGGCTAAGGAATCAAACATATTGGGTTTCTTTAGGGAATACACTTGAAGTACAAGTTGATTCGTGACTGAATCAGCAATGATCTTCTTGGCCTTAACCAAGTTCTTCTTGTGTAAGACTTCTAGCCTCACCTCCCTCTAGAACTGGAACCTTTCTACTCATGTAGGTGTCCAATTCATTTTCTTTAGAGAGATCATATACCTCTATGCTTGGAATTTTTCAACTTAAACAATCTTATCATCAAGCTGATGTGATAGATCACTTTTAAATGAGAACCTCAAATGAAAATAGCAAAGGATTAGATCTTACCGATTTGAGGTGTCCGTCTTGGTTCCGTAGTTGGATGATCTAGGGTTTGTCACAGAAACCCTAATTTTCAAAACTTGGAATCTTATAGATATTATTATAAATACAGATAGATCTCTTCAAATGGAGCTGTCCAATGTACTCCTTTTCTGAAAACAGTGGAGGGAAGCTCCCAGAACAGGAAGCCCTAGATTTCCAATTTCTTCTGCAGAAATACTTGTTACGGTTTCTGTGATATCTCCGATATTACTGATCCTTTGTGTCTGAAATGTCTCACTGCAGTACCCTCACATGTCCCTAATCTAACACAGCAGGTTTCATCAGCATTGGTTTCACCATTTGGTATTTATGATCATTCTCCCAAGGTGACCTGTTACAGGACTGTTCAGAACAACAAAGTTGTATGGAATTCCACGTGTCACTGGTTGATCTTCTGAGTTTGATATTCGTACCACCAAAATTATATTCCGTTCCCTTTCTGAAACATCTTTAGGAATTCCATTTGGGCCTATTTAGCCCAAGATATTGCAGATCTCCCCAGATGTCCTGTTTAGGGATAAATTCTGGAAGAGGCTGGAACCCTAACTTGGAGAGATCATATCTCCTGGAATACAGTGAATCTGAGGCTGATTTTTGGACATAGGATTCATCAGGATTTTATCTTCGGACCCTACCATTTTTAGCTACTGAAACTTCTTCAATATCAGGATATAGCGACTGTACCAAAATGTAACAGTTTTAGTATTTAGGGTTTCTCTAGCTTAGGGTCAAACTAGGGTTTGACTTTCCCGGAGTTTCACCCAACCAAATTTCTTGATCCAGGTCTCTAAACTTCGGTTTTGATGAGGAGAAAAATCCTATGCTGGTCTCACTCAAAAATTTCTCTTCTGTAGAAAGCCCTAATTTCCACATCGAAAGTTGAAAATACTCGGAATTGAATTCCGCTTCGATGGAAGGATGCACCCTTCAATGGAGAGTCATTTTAGCATAATTTTGCTAATAGATTGTGGAGAGAGACCCAAAAAGTAAGAAGCCCTAGCTTCTGTAGTTGCACAATGTCTTCTTCTTAGGTTAGCTCTAATACCATGTTAGTTTTTCATCATATAAGCTAGCATTATGATCTTAGGATCTTTTCACTGAGAGAATAACAAGCACAGCAATAAAACATAAGCACATCATAAGAGACAAGAGACACAAATATTTTCCTCGGGGAAACCATAAAGGAGAAAACCCTGCAACTTCCTCAAAGATAGAATCAGCACAAAATGGTAAGACCCCAAAACAGTAAGATGCACTCCCGACAGCAGCAGTCTCTCTCTTTCTCACTCAGAGAGCTTCTCCTCTCTCACTCATGCACCCTCATAAGTGAGTGTGAGTGTTGCAAGTGATAAATAGAGAGGCTCTCACTCTCTATTTATATTCTTCCGTTCACTTGAAGTGCACTCCAACATGTCGGCCTCACTTAACAATTGCTTACTAGAGCCGACATCTCTAGGAGTGTCTAATAACCCTAGTACCCCACCACTTGTGGGGACTTTGCCTCCTCTGACCAATAGGAGGGTAACACAATGGTGGGGACTATTGCCCCGACTTACAATGACTCACCTAGGGTCGACTTCACTAAGATAGTCTAATAACCCAAGGGCCCCACAAATGTGGGGACTTTAACCCTTGACCAATAAGAGGGTTACCCACAATGACTTGAAATGACTTTCTCATTATAGAAACTTCCCGGAATAAACATCGAGGTATGACATGACTCAAATGCATTACAATACATCCCGGAATGAACATCGGGTTACAATAGATAAGAAATACAAGTGAATACATTCCGAAGTTACAATTACATCAACAATGAACACACCATGATGCCTGACTCCCTAACCCACTAGTGCACCTTAATTAATCCCTAACCACCATGACCCCTAACCCTTATCACCCCTATCAAAATCATTCACTATAAACTTTGATGATGATAATGATGATGATGATGACAATGATGATGATGATGACGATGAATCACAAACATAGATCTTGGTGATGAAATGGTCATGTATCTAGTCTCAAAACATTTCATTATATGGGATGACCCTTTCATCCTTCCCTTATCTATGGGCTAACCATCATCCCTCCCTGCCCATGCATCGATGATGAAGATAACTATTTTCCCTTGAGTAGTGGTCAATCTCCAATTAGTGATCCCACATCCATATGCATTACAGATACCAAACACGAGTGACATTATGTAGGCCACCAATATATAGTACCATTTCCTAGGATGAAAAATCTATGGGATGACCCTTATGGATATAAAATCAAGGGCCACATATCCAAATCCAGGCACCCATAAGCTAATAACCTAGGTGATAAAAACCTACAAAGCATGATCAATAAGTTGCACGGCATATCAAAGATGTTGGTGGCTTTGAGGAGAGCTTCAAGCATGAGAAGCCATGACTAAAGGGGCACACAAACATAGCATCACTTCTTGTCGAGACACATGATACATGCCCCTTGATGGCATGGATTGTGGTCATCCCCTTCCCCTTTGACAAATATCAACTACCCCTTCTTGTCAATGATCCCACCACAATTTCGCCTACAATAACCTTGTTTTGAATTCTCCTTTCTCTAAATGATGAGGCTTAATGAAATTTACACAGTATCGCTCATGACAAACCACCTTCATTGAAGTGATTTGAACACTTCACCAGATCATTCAATTGGTTGGATTTATATGGGTGGTGTGTACAAAGGGCACAGACATAGTCAACACGACTTGATGGCATGTGCTTACTAGGAATTTCTCATTGAAGACCAATAATTGCAATGGTTTATACCCCTCAAGGTGCAATTTGAGAAGACTTCTTGAGCCTCTTGGACTAGGGAGAAAAATTCATTGGATGCATCATTGTAACATGTGTGTTTCCTAGAAAATCTAAGGGAATCATAGACTTGTTATTCCCTCAAACTTCCATGGCCTAAATGACCATAGTCCCGTCTCTAAGAATATGGATATGAAGGAGAATCTTCGCATAGATAAATAATAGGTTGAGGTATTTTTTGTTATAGAGATTAATTAGACAAGTCAACCCACCAACTACTAATGGTCATCCACCACCACCCATAGAATCAAGAATGAGATCTCAATTTGTCAATCCTTACTATGTATGGACCTAATAAGTTTCCCCATGTTAAGTCTAATTAAGCCACAAGATCCAATCCAAGTGGTGCCCTTTTATCAATTCCTTTAAGTTTAATATTTGTGATCATAGCCCCTTGGAACCCAAACAAACTCATTTATCAAAAAGTGCTTTCATAGTCCTTCAAGAAATACTTTCCAGTCCCTATCCAACACCATTTACGGTTGAGAATAGGACAATATCTTATCACCTTTCACCCCCCACTTCCATTCTTGTTTAATGAAAACGTACCTGGAAAATGATTTCATAGTGGTTCATCTTTCATAACTCCAAGAATTTCACATTTGACAATGAAATACAAATGCCCATGGCAATCCCTATTAATCGTTACTCATGTCCCAAAGGCCAGCACAATAGGATTAGACTCATATCATGTCATTCCATGCTAATGTATTTAGAGCATAAGCTTGCTTTGAGAACTCTAATTTTTTCAAAGTAATAGTCCATAAACCATGACCTACTGAGTTAAAGTCAAGAGTGTGTCATCGACGGAAGGGGAAAAAGGGTAGGGGCACATTGAATAGATGGATTGGCCTTTACAACCCAAAAATCCAACTATGATACTTTTAATTGCAATAACTTAATTATACGCCACTGGATTTGAAATTACCATGGATTTTTTTTCCCTAACCTCGAAGATTTTTGGGCAACTAGATTCCAACCTACTCCGGCTTGATGTGATATTTTTTCACATTAATGTAATTGGATGGTGTAGCTACAAAAATTGAATTTCTTTTGGTGAGCCATCACGTTCCTTATTTTGGATCTAATATGAAAACCCAATTCGTTTTTGTGGAATGTAATGATTTTAGATGATATGCCAAGAATGGTCCATGTAAGGAATCCCTAAACTATATTACAAAATGAATCAAGGTGGCCATACAACCAGATCATCTCACATTTCCCTTTTTTGTCAAAGTGGGTGCTAGCCTTTCAGTTCTGAAAAAGGGAAAGAAGATTCATGAAGACATTTCACATTCCCCTTTTTGCTCAAAGTGGGTGCTAGCCTCTCAGCTATGTAGAAGGGAAAGAAGATGCATGAAGACATTTTTAGAGGTGGGTTTGACTTGGATGTTTTCATGGGATCATCACTTATACATAGGTTTACTAAATGTATGAGTAATGATGATGCGCACCAAGTGTTTGACAAATTTTTTGAGTGAGATGTTGCATCATGGAATATAATGGTGGCATGTAATGTTGATTCTAGAAATTCTTGAGTGAGACATTGTAATTTGGAATTTGATTATTGCAACCTATGTACAACATGGGTATGGTAAAGACGCTTTAAAATTGTTTGTTTAAATGCATCAGAGAGGCATTAATCCATATTGGATCACCTTTTCTTGTGCTATGGGTTCAAGCACCATATTGGTGACTCTTAAACAGGGTAAGAAAATTCAAAAATAGATCAACAAAGTTGGATTTAGGTCCTATGTGTTTGTGGGTAATGCCTTTATTACCCTGTATGCCAAATGCAAAATGGTTGGACAGTTTGCGAAGCTTCAATCTAAACCATTTGAGGTGGTTAATGGAGTAAAGATTCCTATCTACAGGGGAAATAATTGAATAATGGATACACCTTTAATGAGAAATCACATGTTCCTGATTCAGAGAGAATGATCATAGCTTATTTCCAATCAACGACCACACTAGATTTGCTCCATGATTTTGCAACGGGAGGTCCTACAGCAATGCAATGCAAAGCGTTGAAAACCAATGGAATTTGGATTTCATTGGGAGCTTGAGAACAAGGTATGGGAGTGACCTACCCATATCATATGCATGCCAAATTCTTTTGACGTTACAACCATTGCCATTAGTTTTGTAATAAATCTAGCTTTGCTAAACCAATGCCACGATTTCAATCTGTCCACCCCTTGATCGGTGATCTTCTTGGTAACTCATCCTCAACCTCTAGCAATAAACCCTTTGTCTCTTAGTGCCAATGATATATGCAAATAATGTGTTCCAGATATGGTGTTGACCTCCATGAGAACGAAGACCATATCAAATCACTTTGCTCTTGGATAAACTATAGATACATCCACTATTCAGAAATTGGATTATTGCAACTAATCTTTGACTAGATTGTACTCGGTAATTACTAACTGAGCTCATGGTTATACTTGAAGCACTATGACATCTTCCTCAATGATTTCACTTAGGCCGTGGGAATGAATTGTTACCTTGGTAACCAAGCAAACTTCAAACCAAATGGATTGTTCCTTCAATAGATGGTGATGAGGTTGATCTCACCTCCTACTAACACAAGCTTCAATTTTTCAATTAATTCAATAGAGGTTCAACGCTACAGGTCTTGAACCCAAATCCAACCATAATATTTGGCCTCCAAACACATGAAACTGCATAACTCAAAAACATAAAGAACATAATCATGGGGTCCATGGTAAACTATTTTTCCTAATATTTTGATAATATCATCAAAGAGATCAAATGTCTTAGGTGATGGATGAAGAATCTAGATTACTATAGTAGGCTGGTAGCTTGTTTAATGTGCACAAACTGTTGAAGACACTTAAAATCTTAAAAGTAGTGGATTTTGTTATCCAAATTTTTGTACCATAGTTGGGTTACCTGAGGAGCTACCGGTTGACAGACTTGTTCAAAGTCTGATTCCAGTGTATCAACTGATCCATCTACATGTCTAGCCAATATTGGCTAACCAGTTTTTTATTTGAATAATTTTGACCATGGCCCCGCGGGGTTTGTAATAAAATGTTCTAGTAGGATATTTTTGAGTGGATCGGTCTCCTAAGACGTAGAATCTCAAATAGGATATTCCAGGGATTTTTTTGCCCCTGACAATTATGCTTTGCCTTCAGCCGAGTATAATTGACAAGGTTTTCTCCCGCTTCCTCCAAAGCTGGAATGCCCAATGTTGAATTCTGGGCCTTGGGGGTTTATTAGAGCCCAACTAAGTGTTATAAGCATACTAGACATTATTTAGGCAGATCATGGTCATGTCTTAAGTCATCTGGACACATAAAAAAAATTTGAAAAAATATTTTTCGAACAGTGAAAAATTATTTTTTTTAGTTACTTTTCCTAAGTTTTTTGGGTTAATTTTTCCACAAATTAAATGGAAAAAACTCGTTTGTGATCCGGACTTAGAATTCAGTGATTGAAGGCTCTAACCTTAAGCCAAAAATCATTCTTGGTCAACCAGCCAGTCATAACCAACTTTCAAATCAACAATCGGACACATAATGCCTTTTTACTCAAAAAAGTCAGTTTTGAGTAAAAAAATGATTATTTTGGAGAAAACTAAAACTCTCCCAATTAATCCAAATTCAGTAAAATAAAAGGCTAAATGACATCTCATGGAACACTTATGATGATTGGAGTTATCATAACTCAGCTTCAGTCATCATTAAGAGAGCAATTAATTTATTATCAGTTATCAGACATGTCATCTCCAGCTAAAGATGAGATGGAGATCTCTCATTGGTCCAGTGATTTGATCGAGGTGAAGACTGAAGTTTGCACCATCAGTGGGCTTCCCAAACCTAACTCAGGCTCCCGCCAGACCTAAAGGATGAGCTTACCTACATCCAAACTCACACGTGTGGCCTCATCCTTGGCTTGTTTTCAGTGCACAGGTTTGGAGTGGGGGCACCTTTCCTAGGTGGAGGCCTCCCCTCACTCCCAGTTCTCCGGTTTAGGTCTGGGCTCTTTGTTAGGTGGCTAAGCTGGTTAGGGTTGGTTTTTTGGTTTTAGGGTTTTAGCACTCTCTCATTTGTTAAATAGAGGCTCTTTCAGCTCTATTAGGATGGACTTTTTGGGCATAGAAACTCTGCAAAAATTGTAATCATAATTTCATTGAATAAAGCTTTTCGACTTTGGAGGTATACATAATTGTCTTTTCATCGGTGGATGTGTTGTATGAGGTGATTTCTTTCCATGCTTTCAATTTGTTATTTATTTGTTGAATCAAACAACTAGCTTTAAAAGTCTATTATTAGAACATAAGATTTACCATTTGCTGCTGTCAAGTTGGTTTATTATGCAAAGTTTTTCATAATCTACATGGGTACACATATTCAGTTATATGAAGTATTGATCTTGATTTGCATATTCCTAGCATACTAGTTTTTATTGTTTGATCTCACTGGGTATCAAGTTGGATTGTTTTTACAGATCTCGCCATTTGGAGAAGGGTGCGAGCTCAGTTGCATCAAACTCATCTCCATCATCATAAGAACCTTCTAACATTGTTGACTTTCAGGACCTATAGAGAGTTTGGCTTTTTCCAAGAGGAAAAAACAAGGAGATCTTCCTCCAAAGTTTCATCTCAAATTCTTTCATAAATTTAAATACTTCTTGGTTACCGAACTTCCTTCCTCTAGTTCTCCCTTTGCTCCTTGACTTCTTTCATTTCCTTGCTTGCTAGCCCCTTTCCTCCTTGACTTGTTTGCATTTTCTCACTTTTTCTTCATCGCTGCCCCGTTTTTTCTTTCTTTTACCATCCATTTTCTCCATTTTGGACAGCCCTAGTGTGCCCTAGCTTTCTTCTCTTATTTGCCTCTTTTTGCCCTAGTTTTTGGGCTTCCTTTAACCTTGTTTTTTGGCCATTTCTTTTACCTTTTGTTCACTGTCCCGTTTTGCACTTTTTATGACAGCCACTTATTTCATGGTTAGCTGTCCTATTTTGCACTTTTTATGACAGCCACTTATTTCATGGTTCGCTGTCCCGTTTTGCACTTTTTATGACAACCACTTATTTCATGGTTCGCTGTCCCGTTTTGCACTTTTTATGACAGCCACTTATTTCATTGTTCGCTGTACCGTTTTCTTCAATTTTGTTCATCCCTTAGCTTCTTAGTTGGCTGCCCTATTCTCCCATTTCTTTCGTTTTGATCCTTGCTTAGTTTGTTTGCCTTCATTCTCTCAATTTCTATTGTTTTAGCCCCCTTTTCCTTTTGTTCTTTTTACTCTCTTCAAACTTCTTCCCTTTAACCTTTTCAAAGTTTAATAAAAGATCTCAAAAGTAAAAATACAAGGCACTCTCATTTTTATAGGTTATAATTTTTGTAGAGTTACTTTGCCTTTATCTGAAAAGTCCTTTCAAGGATCAGGTTCCTTAAGGAACATTGTAAAGTTAAATAAAAGATCTCTGTTTGAGTGGGGTTTTTAAGTCCCCACTCTCTTCCTCCTCCATTTGGAGAGGCTTGTGTTGTGTGTATGCTTTGAGTAGTGCTAGTTTTCATCATTCATTACATCTCATCCTTAGATCACTAATTGTTAATTCATCACTTTTAAGTTGATTATTCAGTTTAAATTGTTTATCTTTCTAAGATTAATCAACTACTTAAATCTCTTGAATCTCACCATAAGGTGGATCAAGAATGCTCTCTATCGGAGAGTTTAAGAAACTAATATCATCTTGTGCTTGTTTAATCAATTAATAATCCATAAGTAAGACTCTTGAACTTGCAAGAACACAAGTCAAGAGCACTCTCTATCGGAGAGCATTTTAGATTTGCAAATCATTGCATTAGCTTCATATAGATTAGCTAAGTCTCTTGAACCACGGTCATAAGACGAGGTCAAGAGAGCTCTCTATCGGAGAGTTTTAAATAATTAACTTAATAAAATTCACAACTCACACCCCTTTTAATTAATTAACCCCCTTTCCTCCTTGCCAGAGTATGCTCTGACCGATCCTAGATCGGAATACCCAGAAATGGCATTGGATCTCTAAACCCCACAAGAGGAACTTAACTAAAACTTTTCCCCATAACCAACACATCGGCGTTGTTCAATAAGTACCGAGGCATGTGGGAAAATTCCAAGTGTGGGCGCCGGGCTACCTAATCTGGGCACTGGTAGTTAAGTTATTGAACACTTACCTTTGACCCCAGACAGGTCCGTCATGTCTTCAAATGGAGCCACTGAAGGTATTACCGGTTAGGACATCCAGCTACCATAAGCGAAGATCACAAGTAAAAACTCTTAAAACTTACCAAGAGCACTTGCAAAACATTAATCATTTTAAATCACAATAACTCCTAAACACCACCCATTCGCATCCGAAACATCTAAAAATTAACTTAAAACATTAAGCCATAGAAAACGTTTTGTTAGGGACTACCCCCCTTGGCTTCGTTAGGAGTTAGCTTAAACGGAGGAGCTAGGAGTAGGTGACAGTACCTAGCTCTGTGCTTTCCCCCAAGGTCACACCTCTCCCACTTTCTCAAGTGAGGAGACAGCTTTCAAAAGATTTATGCTGCTGGTGTGCAATCGGCGGATGACAGATTTGTCTAGGCCAATAAATATCTCATCCATGAAAAGAGTTTTCATTGGAGACACAAACATTTCCCCTGCAAACAAAATGGATAGTGTAAGCCCTCGATAATGCAGTAATGTCCATCCTTAGAGAGGAAGACAAAATATTGGATTTTTTTGTTGTGACCTTATAGTGAATGCTTTGATTCTAATTACTCTTCTTGACTACCTTTAAGGGTTATATTTTAGTTATAAGAGATGTGCATGCCATCATCGGAATTCAGGTTTTATTTTTTTGTCAAAATCTGTTAATCTTATATGATTTATAGTTTATCTGGAAAATAGTTGTTGTGAACATTCTTTACGAAGTAGCAATTGCACTCAATAGATATTTTCTTACTTTAGATTCATGGAAAGAAAATTACTATAAGTTCATGTTGCAACAAATGGAGAGTTTGTAACAGTTGATACCAAAAGTTGTTTATGAACACTCTGCAATTTTTTTACTAAGAAGCCTGTAGGTAACATAAGACTTTATTAAACATGCCCTTCTGTTAGTTTAATTTTTGCAAACAAAAATAAATACAATCACACTGGGTAATAAATGTACGTCGGACAAGTTATAATTATGACTACATGTGCATATTATTTTGATATCTTTTTTATTTCTATCTTGCAAGTAGGTTTGGAAGCTTAGACATGTTTATGAGTTGCATAAGAGTGACCTTTAACAGGAGGATATCTTCCCTGCAATATCTTCCTCCAGTGTGGAGAAGGTCCATTTATGTATTATTCAATGGCAATGACATAACATCAAACAACATTTTGAGATGGAGGCTAGGCACACCATTGGCAATTCACTTCAGTCAATTTCCACATAATTCTAGAATTGTAAACTTTTCTATCAAACTTGAGGGCAATGCTAGTCTTGAAGGGGGAGGAAATGTTAGGGTAAGTTAGGGAGATAAAGGTGAAGGTTGACCCTTTACTTGATTAGGTGCAGGACTACATGACGCAACTTCATGTTGTAACAAAAGAGCAGAGGACCACCTACACTATTGTGCAGGATCTGAAGACACGAGACAAACCTTCTCAAGACCTCCAAGCTAGAATCACCCAGATGATTATTGAGGCAAATAAGTGTACTAGTCCACTCTAGTGTGCAACCAAACTTACACAAATTCAGTAATATGATGATGAATTGAATTGTTTGTACATTGCTTTTGAGGTAGCTAAGGCAACCTTGTGAAAGTTTAGGCCAATGGTACATGCCAGGTATATAGAATTACAACTTTTGAATTGTTTTGCAAATGTAGAATGGAAAAAGGACCTAGACACGCAACCTTCAACACCAAATCAGGAGCAAGCCCAATATTTCCTTGGGGCAAATATTATTTTGGCTAAGTAGCGATAGGAGTTAGAAACTTTTCATCAATTTCAGGCTAATGCATTGGAAGTGGTACCATGGATTGCCCCTTCATTTGGGGGAGCAACCTAGAGTTGACTCTCAAGGGTGAGCCAACAAGTGTGATAACGACTTATTGGCTCCTTCATTTTATAGATGGCAGGATAAAGTGGCAACAACTTAGCAAGTGCAAAATCAGGGTTGGACGCCAATTTTAGAAGACAGAATAACTAAAAAGGAAGGGAAAATTACAACGACAACTAGTTGCTAGGGAAAAGTAAACAATGGCTTACCAGGAATGCAATCCCCAGTTTTCAGGGCAGAATGCAGCTAAATGATTGCATGCAGATGGATAAGAGTTATAAACTAAGTAATGGGAATCCATGCCAGTGGACCCAACAAATTATCTTAGGGTTTTTCACTGATTCCATGTGCCTTAGGATCTATTGTATATATCCCTATGGGAAGGCTTCAAAAAGGATTGGTTGGTTGACTAAGTACTTTGTCAAGGGTAGATAGTTGGACTGTACTCTTTATTGGTTATGATGAATAGAAATCACATGAGCATGATGTTATACTATCCGGTTATTGAGTTCACTGGAGGCATGCCTCTTATTTTACCTATTTTTCAACCCGTTGTACATATGGATGATGTATATTTCATGTTTACTAAGTCATGTATCACTCTGAATGAGATCTCTTTATGATGGAATGTTGCTTGTTCTGATTAGAGTTATATTAATGCACAGGAAACTGGTAATGAGAATGAATGTTAGTTAAGGTTGCTCCTTGTTTTGGGCACTGATGTGATGGTGCTAAACTACAACCCATTTGTGGGACACCACCAAGGATATTGGTCTGCATTTCGAGCCAACAATATTCTTTGATTAACACCAGTCCATAACTCACATATGTAATATTTTAATTGAAAAATAATGCAGTTTGGATGAGGAGCTTAAAACACATGAACTTCCTTATCATTTTCATGGCGATTATATGATCATTGTATGTAATCTCGTTACCTAAACTCTCACAATACCCAAAAGACTATATAATTTGTATCATGCATTAGCTCTCTTCACTCACGATGGCTACTAATTGACTGTCACTTGTGAAAGAGATTTTAGGCAGAAAACCAGACAGAAGGGAAATCGTATGTGGAAGAAAGGGATCATTAGCTTAGTCATAAAGAGGAAGGGAGCCCTATTCAGAGTTGGATCTATGTTGAACCTATGACCCCTGTTGCGTCTCCATCTTTTGAGGTAAGACATAACTCAGTATCTAAAGTACTGATAGTTAGTACAAATAGCAGTTGTAGTAGAAGTTAGAAGGGACAAGGTAATGGAAGTGGTCAGACAAATTCTACACAGCCGAGCACATCATCAATACAAATCTCAGATCCAACACTTAGGATTCCTATGTTCTATGGAAATGGAAATGAATATCCAAAGCAACATTTGTCTCTTTGTAATAATATATGGGAAGTGAAGCAGGTCTAAGATAAAGCTAAAAAGATAGTGTAGTTGGGCACTACATTCCGAGATCGTGCATTACATTGGTTTATGAAGTATAGAAATTCTATACCACATGGACAAGCTAGAACCCTTGTGTAGATATGTGATGCATTTAAAACAGAATTTTGGAATCCTAATGAGTCATAATGCTCTGTTATAAATTTAATGTTTATGCGCAGAACTGTAAATGGTAGAATTGCCTCCTAACCCTTCTTTTATGTAGAAACATGGTTCCTACATCCCCCTTGGATGCCTCGGGTGAGACTTCATATGTTTAATAGGTAATGTCGTAAGGGTCGGTAACTAGGGTTTTTGTTGGTGTTTTATTACTAGAACTCGGGTCTACCCTCTTCACGCCAACACGGTAGCTCTAGATTTCGTAACTTCCTTGATATTTATCAAATTTTCTATTAACCACTTAATGGAAATATTGTAGCCACTCTGCATCTAATAGCATTTAAATGGCATAACTATAGGCATTCAATCAAAAGATAATTTCTCTCAAAGATAGGGTATGAGGTGTTCAAGGTGACATGCATGGATATACGTTGAACTACATAAAAATATGGTAAGGGTCTAACAGGAGAAAAGGGAATGGATTTTAAAAACTAATTGAGAATTAGAACATAAAACCCAAGGTTTGGGCTAAGGAAAGGCACCTCTAACCACCCAACATGTGTTTTAACCACCAATACACCTTAATTATCATTTACCCATGTGTAAAATGGACTCCTAAGACCCTAGACTCTGACTAACATTGCATAAGTCTCCACACTGTTTCAATACATGAGATATGACTCGATTACATTGACTCTAGGGCTCAGGTACTCAAAGACATATGGCAGTAGGACTAAGGACATGTTGCCACTTTGGAGGATTTTACAAGTGAAAAAACGTACAAAAAATTACAACACAAAGATGTAAATTTTTTGTAGGAAAAAAAAAATACTCAAGACTCATTTGCCTCAATGCAACCACCATAGTCAAGCTGAATATGGTTATAACTCACCATTTATGTACAACAGATATCTCAATTACATCACTTTTACAAAGTGTTTCCATGGACTTCATTACAGGATTGCCCAAGGTCCAAGGGCGAGATTGTTTATATGTCGTGGTTGATCGACTGACAAAATTCGCACATTTCTTTTCTATATCATCTGATTACTCCACAGCTCAGGTAGCTGAGTTATTCTTCAAGGAGGTCTTCAAGTTACATGAATTACCTAAGACCATTGTCAGTGACCGAAACAGTAGATTCACAGGTGCCTTCTGGCAAGAACTATTCAGATTAGTAGGGGCCGAGCTTGCTACTAGCACAAGTTATCATCCCCAGAGCAATGGACAAACCGAAATTGTCAACAAGTGGATTGAAGGATATCTAAGGAACTATGTAACAGGGCAGCAACAAACCTGGATTAAATGGCTACACTTAGGGGAGTACTGCTACAACACTACCTATCACATGTTTATTAGGATGACATCTTTTAAGGTAGTATATGGCTACGAGGCCTTGGACTATGCAGATTTAGCATTTGGAGAGAGCAGGGCTCCTAAGGAAAAGGATTCAATACAGGACAGTCAGGATATCTTAATATCCTGAAAGAGAACTTAAAGACAGCCCAGAATCAGCAGAAGTTGTATGCAGACAGACACAGGGTTGAGTGGAGCTTCGAGGTAGGAGATTTGGTATACTTAAGGCTCCAACCCTATAGATAGTCTTCACTTAAGAAGAAATGAGCGAAAAAGTTAAAACCTCACTTCTACGGACCCTACCGAATAATTAGGAATGTGGGAGAGATGGCATATGAACTAGAACTACCACAGGAGAGTAAAATTCACAATGTATTCCATGTGTCCAACCTGAAGAAGACCATTGGGCAACACATTGCTCCATCAACAGAATTACCTCCTTTAGATGATGAGGGACTATTGATACTGGTTCCTGAATGGATCATACAGACTCAAGAAAGAAAACTCTGGAACCGGGTGATTAGAGAATACTTGGTTCAATGGAAAGAATTACCTCCAGAGGATGCCACATGGGAAGGAGAACATGTATTGCAGCATCCTAGTTTACAGTTACTTGAGGACAAGCAATCTCAAGAGAGGAGGATTGTAATGTCCTCTTCTGCTTAGCATTGAGGACCAAACTGCTAACCTATGTGATTCCTGTGGGTTCGAGCGGTTACTGACAGTTAGGGAATCAATTGAAGACTGATGCCTTCTACAGAAAACCTAGGGCATCAATATTATATCACCATTGGGTCAAAGAGGGCCACCGGAGCCAAAGGCCACCGGCATGCATAACATCTAAGCATTATTTAATGATGCATGTACCCAATTAAGTCTCCATGCACATGCATGCAAGTCAACTGCAAATTAAAAGTTAAAGTGACCTAATTAGGTCAAAAGTTAAGGTTTTCGTAGTTGAAAGTTATAAAAGAAAGATAAAGTGAATGGAGACTTTACTTTTGATGATTATTTGATTTTGGAGCTCTTAAGTAGCAGCACAACGTGCGGCCACAGCAGTTGGGGTTGGAGACGGTGTCTTCAGCTAACGGGGTTTTGGCAGTGAGATATCTGCCCTAGTCTCCTTCAGAAGAAACCATCCAGGTTTGTAACCATGTCTATTGCATTCATCATTATCCAGTGTTCCAGTATATGCCAAAAGGTTATTTGCAGGTTCATCTGTACAACTGGGGGCATTTAGCTGGAAAACCCAAGTCATTCACTAGGACTCTGGATCATCATATTTCTTCTGCATGTGGCCTGCATCCTCACTGATAGGATCACTCTATTGCATTGAGTGATTATCAGCCATCAAATTGTCCACCTAGGGCAGCTAGCAGCAGATTACAGAGGTGTGGGGGCATGAGCAGCAGATTGATAGATCAATTTGCTAGGGCATCTGGAGAAGTCAAAACTCTTGCATGCTCCGACCATCCTCTCCAGCACGAGCACACCTACCTTCCGACCTATTTCCAGCTGAAACTGACCATCCCTTCAGCAAAAACGTCACACT
Source organism: Pseudotsuga menziesii (assembly GCA_001517045.1). Lineage (NCBI taxonomy): Eukaryota > Viridiplantae > Streptophyta > Pinopsida > Pinales > Pinaceae > Pseudotsuga > Pseudotsuga menziesii. Next base: position 24,074 of record LPNX010327824.1, on the reverse strand, counting down.
TAGCTGATTTAGCCTACCAGGGTATTACGGCAGAAAACGAGATCATTTCTTCATCAGCTCAGTTCATCGTGCATGCTTATTTTCTTTGGAGCATATTCAGCCAGCTTATTAGTGGTAAGTGTTCATTCTATCCTGCAAACCCTAACCCTAATTTTAGTTATAAAATAGGGACATTTTGCATGGCAGTTTGCATGCCTAGCTATTTCAGTAACTTTGCATAGAAATAGAAAATATCAGTGTTTGGGATATTACACAGTATGGCAGTCACCACATACACGAAGATTTTTGATGATTCTAATAGTAGTCATACGAGGTAAGCTGATTAACCCAAATGCAATTGCCAGCTTATCGCTATGATGAGCAGGAGCGTATTCTTGCTGCTCTAACTCCATATCATGCAGGACAGAGTTTGTCACAGGCAAATATCCTATCTCTTTTATCTGTCTGATTAATTCATTCAACATTGCGTAGATCTTGGCTGTTTGTGGATGTGCTGTGTCTCCTACCCCAAACGCATGCATTTTATTTTTTACCTCAATCCAGCTATATACTTGCTCCTTTTTTATCCCCACACTTCCCATCATTTTCCTCACCTTAGTTCTATCATCCCACCTGCCAACTGCACCATATAAATTCGACAGAAGAACATATGGTGCAGAGTCTTGGGGTTCCAGCTCTAATAAACATTCTGCCACACGTTTTCCCAGCTCTGTATTACCATGGATTCTGCATGCACCAAGTAAAGTTTGCCAAACTAAAGCACTGGGTTTAAATGGCATGTTGTTAATGAAAGCCTCAGCCTTGTCCAAGTGTCCTGCCCGTCCAAGAAGATCGACAATGCAAGCATAATGCTCCATCCTTGGTGAGATGCCATGCTCTTTACTCATCGAATCAAAGTACTGACAGCCTTCATGCAATAACCCTACATGGCTACATGCAAAGAGCACACCAACAAATGTAATGTGATCTGGCCTCACACCTGCCTATTGAAGATGTTCAAACAGCTCCAGTGCATCCTTGTCACGACCGTGTTGAGCACAACCCACAATCATTGAATTCCATGTGACTAAATCTCGTGTAACCATTTTATCAAACAGTTTCCGTGAATCATCTATAATACCACATTTGGCAGACATATTTACAGAGGCACTGCCCACAAAGACATTTGATGCAAATCCATTTTTAATTGTGCAGGCATGGATCTGCTTCCCCTGCTCTAGTGATGCAAGGTCAGCACAAGCTCTGATAACACTGGCAAAAACAAACTTGTCCAGCTTCATGTCAGTGCGTCGAATTTGGGAGAAGCACTTCAGGGCTTCCTCACCATGGCCATGTTGGGCATATTCTGAAATAATCATTGTCCATGAGATCATATCTTGTTCTGGCATTTTTTCAAAGACATCTGATTCATACTCGGTTCTGACAATAAGCCCATAGATTTGAAACCCCTGATCTGGGTTTCCCATCTCAGCGGATGCTCTGAGAACGGCTGCAAATGTAACATGGTTCGGCTTCTTTCCTTCCAATCTCATCCTGTTAAACAACTTAAGCCCATCCTCGCACCTCTCACTCCGAACATATCCTCCTATAATTGCAGTCCATGAAACGACATTTCGTTTAGGCATTTCGTCAAACACTTGGGCTGCATCCTCAGTGTTACCACATTTTACACACATGTTGATAAGCTGATTTCCCAGAAACATGTCCATATCGTATGCGTTTTTCTTTATGCAGGCATGGACGCGCCTGCCATCCGCCAAAGATTTAATCTGAGCGCACTCCTGCAAGAGACACACGTATGTGTTGAATCATGTCTGGCTATTATTTATAGTCTCGCCATCAATGGCATTAGCAACTTTACTTGTAGTGTAATACCCACTAGAAAACAGCATCAGGTGATTGCATAGTTTATGATGGTGTATTGGATTTTGTATTAGAGATGCGAATGTCCAGAGGAGAACAGTATTGTGAGGATCACCATCGCGTTGATGTAGATTTGATTGATATAATATCCATTACTAACATATTTATGAGTACTTACCTCGACAAGAGTGTGCAGATTTGAGGAGCCATGGATTCTCTGGATACTGATTCAACGGGAAGAGAGAGCCAGAATTTTCCATGATCGCCTCACGCTAACGAAGTCGGTCATGTAATTAAATTGAACGGAACCTACCTTGGCAATGCTAAGTTTAGTTCAGTCATCATAGCAACAATAGCATGATATGGAAAATGGTTAGGAATCGTTCACGCTGTGGTATTTTTTTCAATATAGGATGGAAATTTTAGGTACTTAATGTATTTATTACAAAGGCTTAACAAGATCAATATGTCACCATTTTTTTTTCAAGAAGAAAATATCAGTTTTTTTATATTTTATTGAATCGAAGGTAATAAAGACAATCCATGATACTTTGTATCATACAAAGTTACAAAAAACCGTCAATCATCAGTGGCACACAACAATATAGCCATATACAAAACAACATAGCCATATACAACAAAGCGAGGCTGAAAAACTGCATCTCCCAATCTAATCTCTTTGAGAAACACTCTCCACACTATCTATAGGCAACACAATATGAGCTTTGAAAGCCATATTCAAAGGAAGCACTAGAGGGGAAAGAGGATACCCCTCGACACACGACATCTAAAGTGCCAAAATAAACTGCTCAAACCAGAGAGCAAGATGGTAAGAGAAATGCATTTAATACAATCTTTCAAAGAAAGATATGTAAGCCACCGTCGTACAGAGCAAAATCAAAAGAACTTTAAATTCCCAAGTCCAATCACATCTCCTTCCAAGTACTCAATGAAGGAGAGTTTCCCCATATCCAAGGACAGTGCTTCCTTTGATAGGCCATCAGCACTTGAATTTTGCTCCCTAAAAATGTGTTGAAAACTTAAGGAGAGAAAAGAAGCCTTGGCATTACTGATGTGGTCACACCAGTGCTCAATGTCTATCACCTCAAGGCGGGCCATTTGGTTAGCCCAGTTTATGATAACCTGGGAGTCCCCAAAGACTGAGAGGGCGGGGATGCCAATAGATGTTGCGAAAGACATGAGAGCCCACTGAGCTAATAATTCAGCTCTAGTATTTGTATTGTTACCGCATCCCATCTTAGCATGAAAGAAATGGGAAGAGATGATAATAAGGACAAACCCAGCTCCCCTAATATTTGTTGTTGTTGCACCATCAAAGTACCCAGTAGGGTAAGTGATATCAGGTACAGGTCCAATATCCTATTGAGTCACTGCTGCCTCCACAAACGGATAAGCATAAAAAGGATTCAAGATTCTGTAGCAGACAGTGCCAACCAATTGTTCTTGATCGTCGAAAATACAGAGGCTGTGGGCTTTCCATATACACCAAATATAAAATATAGGCAAATAGAGCAGATGGTGAGCATTCTCTATCCATTTATTTAAATTTTCCAAGAAGAAAGGTTCCTTCCAATTAATAACCAGCGAGAACCGGGATGCAAGAGTATCTCTAACCGCCTTAGCGAAAGAGTGGATAGCAAAGAGATGATCTACCAATTCATGATCCAATTTGCACATACAACATCGGTCGGGGCCAATCCAACCTCTGTTGTTTAAATTATCCCAAGTATAGATGCGATTTTCCACACTTAACCAGCAAAAACACTTCAATTTCAGTGGTATCTTCCATCTCCAGAGTTTGTTGAATTGTCAACCAGAAAATAGCTCTAAGCAAGAAGTCGCAACAAGGTCATAAGCTAGATGAGCATTCGCATCCCCATTAATTGAATTGTGCATCCAGAGAAGATGATCCTTATGTTCCAAGAGTATTATTCCACCATGGGATAGTACATCAATGTAACAGGACCACTCCTCCTTCCAAGGTCCACCAAGTTCAAGATCATCCGTTGACAACCAGTAAGAAGATGTAGCGTGGGAGAAACCGGGGTTACGAGCTTGCAAGAGATTTGTGATTCCATAGTCGTGAAGATACACGCAAAGATCCAATGATATAACAAAAGTTGAATTTAACCCAACAATTGAATCAATTCCCAGTTTGATTTGGGCACCATTGCCAACTTTGACAACTTTTCAACATGTCACTTATAAGAACTAAATGTGGATAGGGGAGGAAAATAATCATTCCTCCCAACCACCCAAGCTTAAATTACAATCATATTTATAAAGGATTTTGAAATTAGTTTCCACATTAACAAAGGTTAATCACATTACTATTATTATATTAGTTATATTATTATATAAGTTAGACCACATTTTTGTGGGTAGCAATTTAAGTATTCATTAATTTTTAATATAAGAGTGGAACTAAGATAATAGTATCAACAATTATAACTCATATATATCACAAAAACATGGATTTTCTGCTCATATGTGTTTTCGTATAAATAAATATCAATTCATATGAAATAAGCAAAAACCATTTTGGAGAGTAAGACAAAGTATTAAATGAATACAAAAACACTGAAATCATTTCAAACAAATTTGTGATTAATGTTCTATTTAATATTTGGAATGAACATTAAAGCCACACTTATTACTTAATCAACCTTAAACAAATACATACATTAAAACTATGAACACAAACTTTTATCTTATGATTTACAATTTTTCTATACCATGTTGTTTCAATTGTATTTTTATACTAAGACCAAAAATCACATTTTATATTGAAAAAAGAAAATCAAATGCATTCTTCAGCGTGTAGAAGGACAATGTACATCATAATTAGGAGCTTGAAAACCATCTTGTAAGTTGTTCATATCAAAACCAAGAAAACTAATAGGGAGAGGATCCCTATGCTACCTTTGAAGACCAATACAAAAAAAAGTCTCAACTTTAATGTCCATCTAAATACAACAGTTATTTTTCCAATAACAAATAAACACTTAAATAGTGGAGTATATTCTAAGGTTTTATGAGTCACATTAGTGACTCCTTTCTAAACCAAAATTATATTTATTCACCACCTTTGCTAGGTATCAAGTCTTTCTTCTCATTAAATTCCTTATAAATACTAGCATCCTCCAAAATAGGGGAAGTGAAACACTGAGTCGAAGTTGTATATGTTGTAGAAAGAGAAAAAAGTTGTGTTATAGAGCAATTTGTGACATAATAATCAGGACATAAATAATTTTCCCATAATATAAATATGTACATCAACTATGAATTATTAAAAGTATGTTGAATTATTTTTTGTAGCCAAGAAGAGATAGAGTATGTAGGCGCTTTTCTTTTTCTTTTCGAAGTGAGACATAGGAAGTGTCGTTCATCTTTGCATATTGTTCGAAGGAGAATGCTGATGAAATTCACATTCCTTGTAATGTTGTAGTCCGAGACATTGCTATGAAGGTCAAGCCTTGACGTGCATTGTTACCAATGTCGATGGTTGATCTTGTTAATGTCAACCATTGGGAATTATGGATAGTTAATGCCCAATCCATCTTGAGGGGAACTTGTTTTCTATTATTTCGTTGTATGGGTGGAATAGGTATGTGCTTTGAGTTGGATTGGTCCCATGGAAGCCCAATTTAATTATCAAATTCCATGACAACATATGCAGGTAATTGAGGAGGGTTAGATCCATGTCTGTACACAATTTGGATGACCACTTCGAGAGCACCATTTACTAATCCTGATTGAACCCAAAGATTACAAGTTAGCATTACTCTTTGGCCTACACATAATAGTATTTCTTCGTCGAGTTGGTGGTCATCTTCATGTTCTGCATCTGAACGCTTGGTGAAATCTGTGATAGACCTTGCTATTGGCATTGCTAATGATTGTAGCATGTATTTATTGTGATTTTTTTCAAGGATGTTTGTTGCAAAAAGATGGATTGTTGTATCAAATTTTGAACATTCCTTTGCTGAGAAGAATGTATTGGTCCTAGATTAGAGGAGGTTCCAATCTTCCAATGTTGGTGTAGCATTGTGGATGTTTGTCAGGAGCTCACAGAATTGTTGTTGAGTGCCATTAGTCCTTACTTGTCGAAATAATGTTTGTAGGATTAAGATGGTTCTAAACTCAATCCATAAACGATTTCCCAAAGTTGCTCATGCATATAAAGGTTTGTCCATGACAGGTGGCAGTTGGCCTAAATCACCGACAATAATTATTGATCGATTGCCGAATGAGTGATTTTTTTTCTGGGAAGCACTCACGCAAGCGGCTGTCAATTTGTACAAACAATTTAGGCCCTATGAAGCTCATCTCATCAATGAGAATGTATTGAATATGTTTCATTTCTTCTTGCAACACTGATAGTGCTTGTCGATGCAAAGGTTGCATATTCTTGATAGGAATTCAGAGCCCTGTGTGTATAGTGGTAGCATGTATGTTAAATGTTGCAACTCCAGTTGGTGCAAGTAACAATAGTGGGTTGTGACCAGCGACTGCTTGAGAATATAATGCTTTCTTAATGGTGTTAATAAGGTAGGGTTTACCTGTTCCTGTAGTTCCTTGAATGATCATGCGTAATGGTTCTTTAGTTCCTTAGTGTTTTGAATGTTGTAAGATTATGTCCAATGAAATCTGTTTCCTGGGGGATAATGTATTTGTTGTAGTAGACTGGTAAGTTGTATCCTGTATTACTTGCCCATTCCTTTGATTATAGTCGATATAGTTTGATGTAGACTCTATTGTGGTTGTCGATACTTCTGGATGACTCCATGCATGGTTGATATCAAATTCGCGAAGGCCTAGCATGTCAATATCATTTATATGAATGTCACCTATAGGCATTGATCTTGATAGTGTTTGACATTCATTCATTTCATTGTCAGGGTAGCTATTGGTATCTTCATCTTCAGATGTTGTTTCATTGGAAGTGGGTGGAGGAATGTGATCGACATGCCATGCATGATAGGTATTGTGTATGGCTTCCCAATTTCTGATAATGGTTGTCTTTGTAATTCCTATATTTTCATTGAATGAACGAAAGGGCTTATATAAAATCAATTCACTCCAACAAAATTCAACATATGAGTCAAAATATTCAGATGGAATTGAAGGGAACCATGGCCATACATGGACAATTGCAGTGACAGTTCTTTTCTTCTATTTTTCATTCTTGCGTGCTTTATTGTATGACCATTGTTGAGAAAGGTTGATCAAGGAGAAATGTTCCAGAGCTAGAGGTCATTGTAAGTAGACATCTATGAAGCTGGACCCAGATAAGCAGTCAATTGAGTCGATAGATACACGACGAAATATTTGACGACCAACGTTTAGCTTGATGAAGGTTCTACTGCATGTAACAAGTGGTAAGTTTTGCAACATATGGCAAGTTTCTTGAGCACTGATGTCTTGATCAACTATTGCTTTTGAGAGTAAATTTCGATAGGAATATGATGTTGGATCCTCTGGACATGTTGCAGTTGCAATTCTAGTGAGAATATGATGGTAGGTTTCTAAGTTTCCTTCTACTTTGGAAGCATATTTTGCTATGTATTTCAAGACAACATAACGTGAGAGCACTGGTTGTCAATCCACATTTGCTCACCATGTCTGAATTATATTTGTGTTATGAATGTTTAACCGATCATCATTCTATGTTGGATGGTATGTCTTTTGTCCCTTTTCATCAATGTGTAGTGATGACTCATTTTGTACCTTCCAAGGACATTTATATATACATTCAAGTATATTTCCTTTTTTGCGTAGACATAAATTTTCACTGCACTTTGTATGTCTTTGAAATCGATTTAGGAGTTGTTCATAGTCCTGAAGTGGATTGGATGAAAGTATAGATTTTGTGTCTAGAAAACATGGGTCATCTTCAATGGATTGATACATATGAATGTTTGTTTCATGATTTTCTCTAGGATTCCAAGCTGTAACATATTTATCGAAGAAGCTCTTTGCTTTATTGACTTGATCCTCGTCTTTCCAATCTAATGTTTCCATGTTTGGAGCACCATCAAACCACAAGAAGCCATGTATATGTGCAGATCCACAATGTTGCCCTTCATATCTGTAAACGAAAAAGTATATGGTGAGTGTAAATGAACAATATGTACATGTTTTGAAGAGAGAGTAAGAAATAGGATATAATGCATACGTGTAGAGAGTAAGAAATAGGATATAATGCATACGTGTATTAGTAATCTATTGTGTGCATTTGTTTTTTAAACATCTCATGGACGATTGAAAATATTTTATGCATGTATGCGGCTACAGTGTGAGGCCTGTCAATGATGTTGTGATTACACCATTGTTGATGAGATGTTGGGTTTGAAGGAATATTTTCTTGCATAAATGCGTGTAAGTCTTGCCATTTTGTGTCTGTTGCACTGAGTGTGAAGAATAATGTAAGACATTGTAATTGAGTGATCATACTTGTTAGTTCACTTCTACGTTGTGTCTAAAATGGTCTATTTCCGCGTAGGTGTGCTCCAAACCTCATGACATGGTCTGGGAGACTATCTGTAGGAATTTGTTGTAGATGTGTACGTAGTTCTTCAATTGTTGTCGGTGTGTAATGTTCTTGACTTTGCTTGATAAATAAATTAGATTTTGTTTGACTCCTGTGGCGCATAATCAAATTGTACAAGTAGTATCTGAATCAAGGATGAATACGAAATCAGTTGTCATGGTATCTCATTAAATGTACTGCGTAGGTATCAAGTGAAATGTTCTTGATACATGCTTGGTGAGGCAGTGCGTCTCTGTTTGGGAAAAGTGTTGGAAATGCTATATCGAATAAACCCTCTGTGTTGTACTCATTAATTGGTGATGACCCAATATCTGGCCAATCAATTGTAGTAGGAAGAGTCGTGGATGTAGTATGAATGAAATCTTTTATTTTTTCCATCTCTCGATGTGTATTAGGAAATCTGAAGGCAAATGTAGATGTTGCTTGTGATGGATGAGTAGCAATGTGGTTTTCTAGATCAGGAATAGATGAATCCATAAGAGGAGATATATCAATTTCTATAGATACAAAATGTAGTTGGGAGGATACATCAGTGCATGCCTCTGGAAGTGATGAAATTGAAGCATGGTCAAGTTGGACATCACTATAGTATTTATCATTTTGTATTTTATATAGCAATGTGTTGACAACATGTGATTTTGTCACATAACAATCATAATATTTACCTATTTTTCTGTGCCTCTTCACTATCAAGATATAAATTTCTGAAAGTTTTCTTGGTAGGCAGTTTGAAATTTGAACAATTTTCTCGGGGAAACTAATAGTGTGACCACTATACTTGTATTGACCACCTTGGGCATGTCTGACTTGTAGAATTGGGCTGATACGAGCAATGATAATTTCTTCAACTTGCGTAAGTATGGAGAGTATGGTGGGTTGGGTGCCAGGGTCCATATTATTCCATTTGGAAAAATGATGGCCATTGGTTTCTCTATGGCATCGATTACAAATTGGTCCATTAAGAGATGGATGAGTAGAGATACCAGGATATGATTCCATACAAGTAGTACATGTGTGGATGATAGACAAGGCATCAATCCATTTTCGGAAAGATTGGGTAGCATGTGTGTGGCCTTGATGTTCAAGATTACCTTTTGTTTGTCTTTTTTCCTTTTGTTCAGCATATGTTTTTCTATGTTTCTCATTTTGTTGGACCTTAGATTCATTCCATCTATCTCTTCTCCTCTTGTTGATTTCTGTGGCATGGATTGTGCACTGCTCACACTCTGTAGATGGTATGCTTGCTAGACCTATTGGAATGTGTTGTTGAAATGTAGTAGGTAATGTTGTTGAGGCTGAGATTCTTTCATATGTAATGTATGTTGGTATTGCTCGAAGTATGCGGGCAATATCTTGAGGATGAAAATTATTCGGCATGAATTTTGTTATGCTATTTGAAGTTACCTGGAAGGAAAAATGTGAATGGTTTGTTAGCAATTTTTTATCTCAGTTTGTATTGCATATTATTTGAACAAAGCAAAAATTGAATATTCTAATATGATTTAACAGAAAATGGAAATGGCAAAAAGACTTTATTATATTAAACATAGTGAGCAAGAAACAATTTTTTTTTTTGGAATTGTTGCAGGAAGAAAATGCTTAATTTTCCAGACACTATTTCAGGGATTTGCATGTGTTATTCTGAATTTTTTATGCAATCTATTTGTCACATGAAATTACAATGTTTTCTATTTGTTTCTCATTGGAAAATTCTTCTTCGTGTACTGCTAGTTTGAATAGGTAAGTATTGAAGAATAATTTTGCAAATATGTTTGTGGTCTCTTCAGTCTTTCCTTCATAGCCATATTCATAGAGTTGTAAAGTAGGTACGCCAATAATTTGTTCTGCAACATCATGGAATGCAGTTACATTAACTTTATTTGTACCGTCTTCAATGTTGAACTAGAAAATGTACCCGTATTCACATTCATACACTTGTTGGTTGCACCTCTAGCAATGCCAAATACCATCTTCAATAGGTGTTAGTTTTTGTTTGCACTGTTGGTCCTTAAAATATAGTTGACATGCAACATACCAACAATTGTATGTATCCATAGAAGCAATGGTTGATTTTACTAAAATATATGCATGTTCTGGACCTGTACCTATATCTTCATTTTTAATGGCAGACAATTTCTTCTGTATGGAATGACATCCTCCTGCAACACCATGAGCAGACAATGAGTAGCATTGAATGCTTATTTGTGGGATTTCGAACCAAGTTTGTAGATCTTTAGTTTCTTTGATGTCAGGATTGATGAAAATTTGGGATGAGAATGTTGTAGTTATTGATATTTTATTGAAGTCTATTACTTTTCCAGCCTTAATAGCAATGATTGAAAAACTATTTGTTATGCTATGGTGTTCTAGATTATGTTTTTTGCACATGACACCCCATAATGTAACTTCTATAGTGTAAGATGACATGTCCTTTAGTTGAAGGTTTCTCTTATGCATATCGGTTCCATTTTTCCTCATGATAGTTTGTAAAGTACTTATGGATGTAGCTACTCCAATGATATCTACTACAGAGTTGTTGATTAAAGTTGGTAGTTCATTAATAGGAGTGAATGCAAAATTATGTTCTGGTATGGATGGTTCATCCTGTAAGAAAGGTTCTATGGTTGAGTTATTTCCTAGAATTATTTCCCAGTCATTTTTTAAGTGATTGAATTTTTTCTTTGCAAGATTAATGGATTCTTTTGAAATTATGTAAATTTTTCCAGCGTCTATGCAAGGATGGAAGTTGATTGCTTGTATGTTGAAGCATGTGATGCAGATCTCACTATTTTCAATGTCAGTAACATCAAAGCTAAAAACATGTCCTGGTCCCCTAGAATTGTTGAAGTAATGAAGCTCGATTTTTTAGAGTACCCTAACTTTTAATGTCCATTCTTGCATGTATGGGTGCAATGCTTTAATAGGAGTTATTTCCAGTGTGTGTTTTGATGGAGTACATACATCTTTGTTTCACATTGGATTACCAATAATGGTTGATGTCAAAGCCTTCACTTGTACTTTAGGGACTTTAAGAATCTTGCAACACATATACAATAAATTTATAGTTAGCACTGAGTTTATTATGAAAAAAGTGGATATTGTAAAATGGAAGTAATATGTGTACAAGTAGTGCCAACCCATGGTAGGTTCAAATCATACTTTGTATTTTGGTAGATTTGCAGTTGAACTTGTTGATTTCAACGAAAGATCCAATTTCAACTTGAGATGATGTGAATAATGAGCTGAGAGTTGACCCAAACAAGCTTTGTATTGTACTTGATACATGAGACAAGTGTACAAAGTGACAATCTTCTGAAGTTAGGCTGAAGTAAAATATTTGTAGAATAGGCTTTTGAACAACCTCTCCATTATGGATCTTTGTAATACAATTTGATGTTATCATTGGTGCCATAACTTGAAATTGGTTGTTTATGGAAACGAACCCAAGAGAATCGAAAAGTTGTTTGACAAATAAAGATTTGTTTCAATGTGTTTTCATAATTTAATTAAGAAAGTCAATAAGAAATGAAATGTTTGAGTATTAGAGTATGCATTCTAATGTGAAGAGTGTACGAATTGTAAAGCATTTGATAACAAATAAAATTGAACTTAAAGTAAAAGTAATATCTTGCATTGAACATTGGTTATTTGTTGAAGAGATTGAATATTTAATATGTTAAAATAAGGTCAAAGAATATATATATTTCTATACAAGTTGGAATGTAAATGCACTTACAATGTACTATAAGTAATTTGATGGAAAAGTATCTATGACGTTACTTGAGAAATAAAAATTTGACATGTAAGGTAACATTGGTTATTTGTTGAAAACATTGAATATTCAATATAATAAAATCATGTACATAGAGTACATATACTTGTATACAAGTAGGAATGTAAATCTATTTATAATGTAGATAACTGGATTTATTGAGAAGAATCTATGTTTAACTCATGGTAGAAGTAGTTTAAACATAGAACTTCTATTTTGTTTTTGGGGTTTTAATATTGCGAAATTTTTTTGCTCTATTTTAACTCTCGTGGATAGGATTCTCAACATTAGGTTTCATACCATTTTTAACTAATCGATGTTTTGGTTCATGTTGTAGTGCATCATCTATGCTATCATATATGATGTCGAATCCTTTGGAGAACGGACCTTTTGTCTTGAAACTTGAAATGAATATCGTTTGTGTATTTGAGACATTGAATTTTCTTGCAAGTTCTTGTTTCAATTTTGGCCTGGAAAGATTAGTTGTTCCGAGATGGATAACATGAATTTGAAATTGTCTTCTTTGTAGGTGGCGATGATCCACAAGATGTCGAATGCAAATTGTATGTCGTGTCTCTGGTTTGTCCATTGCTAATTTAGTTGACATGTGTATCTGTAATAATATCACAAGAAGATAAACAACGTGATAAGTTCATTTTCATAATGCAAAAGGTAACATAAAAGAATGTTGCATAGTCAAAAACAATGTAAATTTTTAACTTCTCTATTATACTACTTTAAGTTATGCCCATATTTAACATATGGGATTGGAACAAGTAAAATCTCCATTTATAGCTATATTTTGTGGTAATAATAATGAAATTAGATTTATATATCTAAATAGTGTACATGTAATAAGTTCATTGAAGTTTTAAAAGAGAAAATAATAGTTTTTAATTTTATGCTTCTATGTATAGTATTGTAAACTATTTTCATATTTAACGTATATGAGAGTAGTTTAGAATAATATAACATCGTAGTGTAGGGTGAATAACAATTCAAAGATTTTATGTTAAATCAAATGTTAATATGAAATAAAAACATACATGAATTAAACTTTCAAATGTTAATATGAAATAAAAACATACATGAATTAAACTTACATTCAAAAAGAAGTATGAAATAAATTCATAAAACTAAAATAAAATGGCATAACCATAAAAGATATAAAAAATAGATTAATACAACTATATGAAATTTAACACAAATAATATAAAAGATATAAGAAATAGATTACTAAGTAAGTATGATTATAATTTTATCTACTTTTTCCAAAATAATTATAAAGTTCAATCATATAAGTAAATGAAACTTTCCACATGAGAAACAACTTGGGGTTAGAAAATATAACTAATATAAGGGCGGTCGCACGAATTTGGTTCCACTTTTTGGTGCCACTTAGGAAATCAGAAACGCACTTCCGAAGTGCAAATCAAGAACGCATATGCGTTATTGATGGTACGTTCGGAATAACCCGAGCCCAAACATAAGGCTAAGGTTCGTAAAAATGTATCGCATATGCGATATATCACATATGCATGTTGTAATGTTAAATATCACATATGTGATATATCGCATATGCGATATGCAACATTTACAAAACACATATTCGATATATCGCAAGTGTGATATGCAACATTCACCAAATGCATATGCGATATATCGCACTTGCGATATATCTCATATGCATTTTATATTGTCTTGATTATGACTTATATGATACTAAATTTTATTTGTTAAGAAGTATGGGAAAATTGTTTCTTCCTTAACAACCCTACTAAGAAAATAATGCCTTTGTATGAACTAAGTGTGTTGAGAGATCCTTTTTACTCTTAAAGGATTCCATGTGTACAAATTCCTAAATTTTACACAAGTATATTGTTTGAGAATGCGATACTTTGGGAAAAGGAATATAACATATTTTAACGAAAGGACATCCCCTTCTCTCCACTAACAAATAATTCGGTAATAATAATTTGAAAAAGAACACATATGAGAGAGAGATGTTGGCCATCATTAAAGCTATTAATTCTCAATGTTCATAAATTATTAAGTATTTTTTCTATATAAATATTTATGATCATTGTTTGAAGTGTTTCTTGTAGGCATAATCATTCCCAGAGAAATAGAATGGGTTACTAAGATGCTTGGTATGATTATTGTATCATGTATAGAAAACGTAAAGAGAATGTAGTAGTAGATTTTTTTATATGAAAAAAGAGGGAGATAGATTCCTGTACCATCCCATGATTATTGAATAAACTTCCTTTGTCAACTACATAATTTTTTTTATTTGGGAAACTACTTCTTCCACGCCGATTATTCTTTGGGCATGCAGTCACATTGTTCTAATAGTTTACCCACGATCAAAATGAGAAATGGAAAAATATGGTATGCTTTCCCTTTCACTTGAATTATTAACTTCGAGATACTAGTGAATGTGTGTGCTTTGGTCACACACATTGCTACTAGATATTCATGACAATATGGTCGATTGGATTGCAAATTCCACCTAAGAATTGAAAGGATGAATTGGAGTGTAAACTTCAACAAATGAATTGAGGACCAATGACATGCTCGTTCAATGCATCCAAAAAATTCCAAAACAATCTAATAAACATAAATAATCAATTTGGTTGCATAATACGTTGAAGCGCTAAGGAAAATTCTGCTATAATAAACGTAAATAATCAATTTGGTTACATAATACGTTGAAGAGCTAAGGAAAATTCTGCTAACCCATAATTCAAAAATTACTTCTAGGATGTTAAATAAGTATGGGAAGAAACAAATTTCCCATAGTTCTTAACAAATAATATTTAGTATCATATTTAAGTCATAATCAAGACAATATTCATGGATTTTCAATTAGTATATCCTAAAAAAGTTCCCTTTTTAAATGGAATAGATTATGTACCATGGAACATAAGAATAGAGGCATATATATATGCAAGTTTTTGAGCTTGACATTTGGAGTGTAGTTGATAATGGATACACAAATCTAAAGAATCAACCAAAAGGTTCAATAACAAATAATCTACACAAAAACAATCCAAAGAAAATGAATGCAATTTTGAATGGCCTATCATATTGTCAGAAGAACAAAATGGGACAATGGAATTAAACTACATAGCTCTGGGAGAATATATACTATCCTTATTCAAAAGAAACTCTCTCAATAAAATGAGGTACAACCCAAAACAAATGATGAATCCATTGAGAGAAAAAGCAAAGTCTCCAAAGATAAAGAAGACTTTGAAACTGAAGAATAAGTATATCTAGAGGAAGAACTTATTAGTTCTCTATGTGAACTAAGGAAAGATGAAAGTGAAAACTAATCATTAATGGAGCAATTGCAAAAGTGCCAATTTCAAAAATAATACACTAAAATCAACACAAATGCCTTTAAAATCCCTAATTGAAATGAATACACCATCATTCAATGGAAGCATAATCACCCAAGGTATGATAGAAGCAAGCACAAGAGGGATGCACTTCCCATGAGACAACATACACTTAGTTAAAAAGTTCCTTACTTTTCAATATCGCATATGCGATATATATCGCAAGTGCGATATATCGCACATGCGATATATCGCATATGGGATATATTGCACTTGCGATATTCAAAGGAAAAAAATAAAATAAAACAGAGGCCGCAGGCCCCTCAAATCTCATTTTCAAAGCATTGGGACATCGAAAAACTGTAGGAGCGAAATAGTGCAAGTGCGATTTGCATTTTACCTTTTTGAGGTCGAGGTCGAGGTTGAGTTAGAGGTGGATTTCTCTAATGGCAGGTAAATGCTAGTTCAATCCTTTTAATTTAGCCTTCCATTCTTTATTTTTTTTCATAATTTCATTGTTTTTATAATTATTTTGACCAAATTTAAAAAAATAATTGAATGTGAACAATCAAATAATGATTATAAGTAAAATAACTTGCAATTTTTTGTTTAAATCTTAACAGACAACACAAATGAACAACAGAATGTGGAAAACCCACCCTCTAATAACCCACAACAACCTAACCCATAACCAAACCCAAAACCAGAGGGGGAACAAGATAGAAACACACAGATTATTGCACGCTTGGCATCATTGAGGTGCCTTAGCTCATCTATTAGAGGGGGGGGCATTTGAGAGATTCTTTAGCCGATGCCTTGGACATAATAACAAACACAATTCCTAGTTCCCAAGGAACTATGTACAACATTACCTCATACAGAGAATCTAGGAGGCAATACTACTCCGATGGATTGACTCATAAAGACATCAAAGCCCTTAAAATTACAAAAGACCAGTTATTTTCATTATTCCGGGACCCTAGCACCGGATTGGTTCCACCCACCAGTCGAGCACACATTTCCATAGACTGGTGTATTGAACCAAATATAAAGGCTAATTGGATGGATCGTTGGTATATGGTATTTGATTAAGACCCCCATGGGAATAGGGACATCCCATTTTATTTCCTTAGGAAGTTGTATGCAGAATTCATCCTAGGGAAACATGTTAACTACTTCGATCTCTTAGGCAACCAGGGTGTTGGTCATGGGATGCCCCAAGATAGGGAAGGAGCCAGAACAGATCCCAAACGTGTGCCACACCCACCACGCAAACCAAAACCCCCTCGGGTATATCCTCTTGCAGGTCCTGTCATTGAGTATACACAGGAGGCATTACTTGACATGGCAGAGACATTGCTTGAGCATGGTGGGACTGATGTCCAAGGCAATGTAGACCAAGGGGCTGGCACTTCTACGGCAGGCCCATCTACAGATCACAGAGCAGATGCAGAGTCTTCAGAGCATCATGTTACTCCACACCCTTGCACATCGTGTGGAGGCATATGCTATGGACCTGCTTCTGACTTCCGAGATGATGGATTACTTCGCTTTGTAAGTAAAACTCATTATTTTAATATTATATTTTGTTTCATGTCAAAATATTCAATTGTTTTGCACTTTATTTCTATTTAATTATCTAACAATTTATGTGAACAAATATATAGCTGGTGTCCCATGGCACACCACAGTCGCATAGTCCGTCGATCAATGTTGAGAACATTGATGCGACTGTTAATATTTCTTATGGGTTTGGTTCTTCACCAATAGGGGTAAGAACTATACTTGTTAATTTGTCAACTTTATTTATATATTTATAGTATAGATTGTAATGTATTCAATATGTATCCTAATTTTGATACTTGACATGTTTTGTGCAGGCTACCCAGGAAGAATACATTGTCTCGCAGCCTATTACCTCTCATGCAGAGGTAGATTCGCAGACACAGGTATTATTTGAAATATGCTTTTAATTATATATATGCTTTTAATTATGTTTTTCTTTGTTTGGAAAAATCATTTTGTAACTTACATATCACTTTGACATATGTTACTTTATGTAGGAACCTGTTGTGACAGTGGTGCTTGAAGAGCACCAAAGCGAGGTTGTTGTCAACCCACCTATTCCCCCCAAACAGGTATGTATGTTTCGCTTTCTTTGGTAGTTCATCATTTTCCTTCCAGGTAGTATATATGTCTCCGATTCACTATTTTATATGAAATTGACATATATATGCTACTTTATATGCAGGCCCCTAGTGAGGCACCGGTGCGTGAAGAGCACCAAACCGGTCGCCCACCATTGATGAGCCAGCATGTATGTTTATGTATATCGCTTTCTTTGTACGTTTTTGTACATATATTGATCAAGTAACATTCAATATGTATCCTAATTTTGATATGTAACATGTTTTACGCAGGTTTCCCATGATGAGTATATTGTCTTGCAGCCTATTCCCTCTCATGCAGAGGTAGATTCGCAGACACAGGTATTATTTGAAATATGCTTTTAATTATATATATGCTTTTAATTATGTTTCACTGTGTTTGGAAAAATCATTTTGTAACTTGCATATCGCTTTGACATATGTTACTTTATGTAGGAACCTGTTGTGACAGTGGTGCTTGAAAAACACCAAAGCGAGGTTGTTGTCAACCCACCTCTTCCTCCCAAACAGGTACATGTACATGTTTCACTTTCTTTGGTAGTTCATCATTTTCCTTCCTAATAGTATATATGTCTTTGATTCACTATTTTATATGAAATTGACATATATATATATGCTACTTTATATGCAGGACCCTAGTGAGGCACCGGTGCGTGAAGAGCACCAAACCGGTGGCCCACCTTTGACGAGCCAGCAGGTATGTTTATGTCTAGATTGCTTTATTTGTATGTTTGTGTACATATCTTTCTCTGATTTGGTGCTTGAAGAAACCCAAACTGGTGACCCTCTTCCCCCCAAGGTACATGAATATTTGTTGACATTGGCATATATATATATATATATATATATATATATGCATCCTGATAGTAGCAAGTGGTGCAAGAAGAGCACCCAATCAGGGTCGCTGTTAGTGAGGCACCAAGACCCGTGATTACTTACTCACGTACAGTAAGTAGAAATGTTATTTTGGTTTCAAGGAATTTGAACAAATGTATATAGAATTTTTAAAGGTTGGTAAATTAACTTACAAATGTTGGTTTTTCTGCAATCTCCACTGATGAGACCTATCCCTCTTGTTCATCGATGGGGATCACCAGTGAGCAATCACAAAAGAAATCTACACTTCTCTGAAGACTCTGGCAGTGGCAGCAAAACGGGGGATAACTAGGAAAAATGTATAGGGGGCATACATAGATGTATCTTTTTGTTCATATGTGTACACATAGATGTACTTTTTGATCCACTATTTTGTATTATGGCCATGTGGCATGGCAATTTTTGTACAACATTATTGCTATACATATATAATATAAAGCAAGGTTCAAATTTATACATATATATGGTTGAATTGATCTTGGAACATGATATCATGGTTGACTTGGTCTTAGAACATGATATGTGTGGATGACCTATGTGATATAATGATATGTGTGGTTTGTGCATGTGTGCTAACTTAAATGAATTTCCAATACTTAAAGGAAGAATTTAAACGACTCATCAACTTTTTAACATCATACAATTCTAACATACAATAACATATACCCTAATTTACACACAGTAACACACACTAACATACTCTACAATTCTAACATGTACACAATAACATACTCTACATTACCCTACGACACTAACATCATACCATACTATGATACAATAACATACACCATAACATAACATACTAGTTCAATATGTACCATTGTCTAACTCAACAAAAATAGTGAAATATATACATTGATATTACATGTCACCTTTATTTGAATCACAAGGAAGAAACCAAATAGGGCCCTTCAATTATCTCTTCGAACTCCATATCTTCTAGAATTTGACTTGCTTAAGGAAGAGAATCAACAATAATGTTTAGTTGGACCAAAAACATGCTGAAAATAAATGTACTAAAGAGTAGCAATATTTGACAATTAAAGGTCTTGTTTAACATCCAATTTATAGTGAGATCCTAGTCAACAAAAACCTAGAGAGTTTTTACACCACCATTGAAAGCACATTTTATCAAGAGCATTGAGGCCATTGATTATCCAAAGTTGCGTGTTCCAATGCCAGCTCCAACTTTATACTTACTGACATGCATATATATCATTTAGAAAAATAAGATGCCCCGTGATACTAAAATTCGGATCACTTTGATATGCACCATCAAGGAAACCCATGACTTTGATATGTAAGCTACCATGGGAAAATAATTAGATGTACATGTGTTTAGTGTACTTTTTGAGACATGTGTGTTTATTCTTTAGTTGGGGCATGCAAGTATCAAGGTGATCATGTGTTTGTAGTTCACTCTCCTAACTTGCATGATTGCTCACCAAACCCTAGTTGGACATCTCATACCTTGTCTTGACCCTAGTTGGAGCATGCCACAATAATGTTTAGTTCCCAATAATGTTGGTGCATGCAAGTATTGGTGATCGAGCATGTGTTTGTAGTTGAATCGAGCCTAACTTGCATGATTACTCACCAAACCCTAGTTGGACATCTCATATCTTGTCTTGACCCTAATTGGAGCATGCACAACTTGGTGACTCATGAAACCCTAGTTGGTGCATGCAAGTATTGGTGATCTCATGTGTTTGTAGTTGACTCTCCTAACTTGCATGATTGCTCACCAAACCCTAGTTGGACATCTCATATCTTGTCTTGACCCTAATTGGAGCATGCACAACTTGGTGACTCATGAAACCCTAGTTGGTGCATGCAAGTATTGGTGATCTCATGTGTTTGTAGTTGACTCTCCTAACTTGCATGATTGCTCACCAAACCCTAGTTGGACATCTCATACCTTGTCTTGACCCTAGTTGGAGCATGCACAACTTGGTGACTCATGAAACCCTATTTGGTGCATGCAAGTATTGGTGATCTCTTGTGTTTGTAGTTCACTCTCCTAACTTGCATGATTTCTCACCAAACCCTAGTTGGACATCTCATACCCTGTCTTGACCCTAGTTGGAGCATGCCACAATAATGTTTAGTTCCCAATAACATGCTGAAAATAAATGTACTAAAGAGTAGCAGTATTTGGTCCAATTAGGTCTTGTTTAACATCCAATTTATAGTGAGATCCTAGTCAACAAAAACCTAGAGAGTTTTTACACCACCATTGAAAGCACATTTTATCAAGAGCATTGAGGCCATTAATTATCCAAAGTTGTGTGTTCCAATGCCAGCTCCAACTTTATACTTACTGACATGCATATATCACTTAGAAAAATAAGATGCCCTGTGATACTAAAATTCGGATCACTTTGATATGCACCATGAAGGAAACCCATGACTTTGATAAATGTAAGCTACCATGGGAAAAGAATTAGATGTACATGTGTTTAGTGTACTTTTTGAGACATTTGTGTTTAGTGTTTAGTTGGTGCATGCAAGTATCAAGGTGATCATCTGTTTGTAATTCACTCTCATAACTTTCATGATTGCTCACCAAACCCTAGTTGGACATCTCATACCTTGTATTGACCCTAGTTGGAGCATGCCACAATAATTTGTTTAGTTCCCAATAATGTTGTTGTGCATGCAAGTATTGGTGATCTCATGTGTTTGTAGTTGACTCTCCTAACTTGCATGATTTCTCACCAAACCCTAGTTGGACATCGCATACCTTGTCTTGACCCTAGTTGGAGCATGCACAACTTCGTGACTCATGAAACCCTAGTTGGTGCATGCAAGTATCGGTGATCTCGTGTGTTTGTAGTTGACTCTCCTAACTTGCATGATTTCTCACCAAACCCTAGCTAGACATCTCATACATTGTCTTGACCCTAGTTGGAGCATGCAATAATAATGTTTAGTTCCCAATAACATGCTGAAAATAAATGTACTAAAGAGTAGCAGTATTTGGTCCAATTAGGTCTTGTTTAACATCCAATTTATAGTGAGATCCTAGTCAACAAAAACCTAGAGAGTTTTTACACCACCATTGAAAGAAAATTTTATCAAGAGCATTGAGGCCATTAATTATCCAAAGTTGTGTGTTCCAATGCCAGCTCCAACTTTATACTTACTGACATGCATATATCATTTAGGAAAATAAGATTCCCTATGATACTAAAATTCAGATCACTTTGATATGCACCATCAAGGAAACCCATGACTTTGATATATGTAAGCTACCATGGGAAAAGAATTAGATGTACATGTGTTTAGTGTACTTTTTGAGACATTTGTGTTTAGTGTTTAGTTGGTGCATGCAAGTATCAAGGTGATGATGTGTTTGTAGTTCACTCTCCTAACTTGCATGATTGCTCACCAAACCCTAGTTGGACATCTCATACCTTGTCTTGACCCTTGTTGGAGCATGCCACAATAATTTGTTTAGTTCCCAATAATGTTATTGTGCATGCAAGTATTGGTGATCTCATGTGTTTGTAGTTGACTCTCCTAACTTGCATGATTGCTCACCAAACCCTAGTTGGACATCTCATACCTTGTCTTGACCCTAGTTGGAGCATGCACAACTTTGTGACTCATGAAACCCTAGTTGGTGCATGAAAGTATCAGTGATTTCATGTGTTTGTAGTTGACTCTCCTAACTTGCATGATTGCTCACCAAACCCTAGTTGGACATCTCATACCTTTTCTTGACCCTAGTTGGAGCATGCCACAATAATGTTTAGTTCCCAATAAAATGCTGAAAATAAATGTACTAAAGAGTAGCAGTATTTGGTCCAATTAGATCTTGTTTAACATCCAATTTATAGTGAGATCCTAGTCAACAAAAACCTAGAGAGTTTTTACACCACCATTGAAAGCACATTTTATCAAGAGCATTGAGGCCATTAATTATCCAAAGTTGTGTGTTCCAATGCCAGCTCCAAATTTATACTTACCTACATGCATATATCATTTAGAAAAATAAGATGCCCTATGATACTAAAATTCGGATCACTTTGATATGCACCATCAAGGAAACCCATGACTTTGATATGTAAGCTACCATGGGAAAAGAATTCTATATGTACATGTGTTTAGTGTACTTTTTGAGACATGTGTGTTTAGTGTTTAGTTAGTGCATGCAAGTATCAAGGTGATCATGTGTTTGTAATTCACTCTCCTAACTTGCATGATTGCTCACCAAACCCTAGTTGGACATCTCATACCTTGTCTTGACCCTAGTTGGAGCATGCCACAATAATGTTTAGTTCCCAATAATGGTGGTGCATGCAAGTATTGGTGATCTCATGTGTTTGTAGTCAACTCTCCTAACTTGCATGATTGCTCACCAAACCCTAGTTGGACATATCATACCTTGTCTTGACCCTAGTTGGAGCATGCCACAATAATGTTTAGTTCCCAATAAAGTTGGTGCATGCAAGTATTGGTGATATCATGTGTTTGTAGTTGACTCTCCTAACTTGCATGATTGCTCACCAAACCTTAGTTGGACATCTCATACCTTGTCTTGACCCTAGTTGGAGCATGCACAACTTCGTGACTCATGAAACCCTAGTTGGTGCATGCAAGTATTGGTGATCTCATGTGTTTGTAGTTGACTCTCCTAACTTGCATTATTGCTCGCCAAACCCTAGTTGGACATCTCACACCTTGTCTTGACACTAGTTGGATCATGCACAACTTGGTGACTCATGAAACCCTAGTTGGTGCATGGAAGTATTGGTGATCTCATGTGTTTGTAGTTCACTCTCCTAACTTGCCTGATTGTTCACCAAACCCTAGTTGGACATCTCATACCCTGTCTTGACCCTAGTTGGAGCATGCCACAATAATGTTTAGTTCCCAACAACATGCTGAAAAATAAATGTACTAAAGAGTAGCAGTATTTGGTCCAATTAGGTCTTGTTAAACATCCAATTTATAGTGAGATCCTAGTCAACAAAAACCTAGAGAGTTTTTACACCACCATTGAAAGCACATTTTATGAAGAGCATTGAGTCCATTAATTATCCAAAGTTGTTTGTTCCAATGCCAGTTCCAACTTTATACTTATTGACATGCATATATCAAAGAAAAATAAGATGCCCTGTGATACTAAAATTCGTATCACTTTGATATGCACCATCAAGAAAACCCATGACTTTGATATGTAAGCTACCATGGGAAAATAATTAGATGTACATGTGTTTAGTGTACTTTTTGAGACAGTGCTTGAATAAGAGATTAATTCTTGAACAAAAGAATGGTTGTTTCCTCAAGTAGAACTCATAGCTAAGTTCATCCCTAGCCAAATCCCCCATATGACCATGTACAAATAATTACTTTATGATAATTTTGAGTTCTCTTTTTCCATACCAATGCCACTAAAAATCATAATAAAAGCACATCTCATACCTTGTTCCATCTCATAAAGCACATCTCATGACTTGCATGATTACGCA
>LPNX010327776.1:5024-17342 GCA_001517045.1 Pseudotsuga menziesii | reverse complement strand
CCCTACATCTTGTGCGCACTAGCAAAAGGGAATTTACATATAAATTACATAAAATATATATGAAGAGATAACAATAAGAGTTCCAAGAAGCATTAGAGAGTGACAGATATCAACTTAGATAAAACCACCAAATTCCTATTTGACTTTGGACATAGCATTTATATTATTGATGTATGTGTATGAATGTAATGGAAATCTAGCTAGAGTTAGCTTCTATTCTTAAAACGTTGCACGATAAATGAAAGTTAATGTGTGTTAGTTTTCATACTGTAGTTTTCCATCTAACAGAACCACATTGTCATCAATCACATTACACCATGATGGAAATCTAGTTGGTGTTAGTTTCCATTCATAAAACATTGCATGGTGACTAAAAGCTAATCTATGTTAGTTTTCATAAGGTAGTTTGTCATCTAACACACCCACATTGTCATCAAATACGTTACACCATAATGAAAATATAGTGGAGTTAGCTTCCTTCTAACAACATGGCATGGTGAGTGAAACCTAACCTGCGATAGCTTTCATAAGGAAAGTTTCCATCTAACACAACTACATTGTCATCAATTACATTGCACCATGATGGAAATCTAGATGGAGTTAGTTTTCGTTTTTAAAACATTGCACAGTTAGTGGAAGTTAAAGTGTGTTACTTTTTCATGAGGTAGTTTTTCATCTGACATAACCACATTGTCATCAATCACATTGCACCATGATGGAAATCTAGCTTGAGTTGTCTTTCGTTCTTAAAACATTGCACTGTGAGTGAAAAGTGATGTGTGTTAGTTTTCATAAGGTAGCTTTCTATATAAAATAACCACATTGTCATCAAATATATCACATCGTGATGGAAATTTAGCTGGAGTTAGTTTTACTTTTAACAACATGGCATGATGAGATAAAGTTAATGTGTGTCAGATTTCATAAGGTAGTTTTTCATCTACCACAACCACATTTTCATCAATCACATTGCACCACAATGGAGATCTACTTGGAGTTAGCTTTCATCCTTAAATCGTTGCACGGTGAGTGAAATCTAATGTGTGTTGGCTTTCATAATGTAGTTTTCCATCTAGCACAACCACATTGTCATCAATCACAATTCACCATGATGGAAATCTATTTGGAGTTACCTTTCATTCTTAAGACATTTCACGGTGAGTAAAAGCTAATTTGTTAATTGTTATAAATTAGTTTTCCATCTAACATAGCCACATTGTCCTACATTATACCATGATGAAAATTTAGCTAGAATTAGCTTTCCTTCTAACAACATGTCATGATGAGTGAAAGCTAATGTGTGTTAGTTCATTGCACCATGATGGAAAGTTAGCTGGAGTTAGCTGTTGTTCTTAAAACATTGCATGTTGAGTGAAAGTTAATGTGTGTTAGTTTTCATAAGGTAGTTTTCTATCTAAAACAAACACATTGTTATCAAATACATAACAAGATGATGGAAATCTAGCTATAATTAACTTAACTTTTAACAACGTGTTAGTTGTCGTTCTTAAAGCATTGTACGATGAGTGAAAGAAAATGTGTGTTAGCTCATTACACCAAGATGGAAATATAGCTCAAGTTAGCTTTTGTTTTTAAAACATTGCACGGTGAGTGAAAGTTAATGTGTGTTAGAATTCATAAGGTAGTTTTCTATTTAAAATAATCATATTGTCATCAAATACATAACACCATGATGAAAATCTAGTTGAAGTTAGCTTTATTCCTTAAATCATTGCACGATGAGTGAAATTAAATGTGTTAGCTTTCATAATGTAGTTTCTATCTAACACAACCACGTTGTCATCAATCACAATGCACCATGATGAAAATGTAGTTGGAGTTAGATTTCATAAGATAGTTTTCTATCTAACACAACCAAATTGTCATCAAATACATTACACCATGATGGAAATCTAGTTGGAGTTAGTTTTCTTCTTAACAACATGGCATGAAGAGTGAAAGCTCATGTGTGTTAGCTCATTACACCATGATAAAAATCTAGCTCGAATTAGTTTTCTATCTAACACAACCACATTGTCACATTGCACCGTGAGGGAAATCTAGTTGGAGTTAGATTTCGACCTTAGATCATTGTACGATGAGTGAAATCTAATGTATGTTATCTTTCATAATGTATTTTTCCATTTAGCAAAACCACATTGCCATCAATCAACATGCACTATGTTGGAAATATAGCTAGAGTTAGCTTTCGTTCTTAAAACGTTGCACGGTGAGTAATAGCTAATGTGTGTTAGCTTTCGTAAGGTAGTTTTTCATCTAACACAGCCACATTGTCATCAAATACATTACACCATGATGCAAATCTAGCTAGAGTTAGCTTTCCTTCTAACAACATGGCACAATGAATGAAAGCTCATGTGTGTTAGCTTTCATAAGGTAATTTTTCATTTAACACAACCACATTGTCATCGATCACATTGCTCTGTGATGGAAATATAACTGGAGTTAGCTTTCATCCTTAAATCATTGCATAGTGAGTGAAATATAATGTGTGTTAGCTTTCATAATGTAGTTTTCCATATAGCACAAACACATTGTCATCAATCACAATGCACCATGATGGAAATCCAGCTAGAGTTAGCTTTCATTCTTAAAACATTGCACGGTGAGTAAAGCTAATGTATGTTAACTTTCATAAGGTAGTTTTCCATCTAAAACGGTCATATTGTTATCAAATACATTACACCATGATAAAAATCTTGCTGGAGTTAGATTTCCTTCTAACAAGATGGCACTATAAGGGAAAGCTTATATGTGTTACCTCATTAAACCATGATGAAAATCTAGCTGGAGTTAGCTTTCTTTTCAAGAACATGGCACGATAAGTGAAAGTTAATGTGTGTAATGTTTCATAAGGTAGTTTTCCATGGAACATAACCACATTGTCATCAATCACATTGCACCGTGTTGGAAATCTAGTTGGAGTTAGTTTTTATACTTAATTCATTGCACTATGAGTAAAATCTAATGTGTGTAAGCTTTCATAGTGTGGTTTTCCATCTAGCACAACCACATTGTTATCAACCACAATGCACCATGATGGAAATCTAGTTGGAGTTAGTTTTTGTTCTTAAAACATTGCACGATGAGTAAAGTTAATGTATGTTAGCTTTCATAAGGTAGTTTTTCATCAAACACAGCCACATTATCATCAAATACATTACACCATGATGGAAATCTAGTTGAAGCTAGATTTCTTTCTAACAACATGGCACTATAAGGGAAAGCTTATGTATGTTAGCTCATTACACCATGATGAAAATCTAGTTGGAGTTAGCTTTCATTTTAACAACATGGCACAATGAGTGAAAATGAATGTGTGTTAGTTTTCATAAAGTAGTTTTCCATGTAACACAACCACATTGTCATCAATCACATTGCGCCATGTTGAAAATATGGCTGAAGTTATATTTCATCCTTAAATCGTTGCACGATGAGTGAAATCTAATATGTCTAAGCTTTCATAGTGTAGTTTTCCATCTACCACAACCACATTATCATCAATCACAATGCACCATGATGGAAATCTAGCTAGAGATAGCTTTCATTCTTAAAACATTGCACGGTTAGTAAAAATAATGTCTATTAGCTTTCATAAAGTAGTTTTCCGTCTAACACAGCCACATTGTTATCAAACACATTACACCATGATGAAAATCTAGCTGGAGTTATTTTTTCTTCTAAAAACATGGCACTATAACGGAAAACTTATGTGTGTTAGGTCATTACACCATGATGGAAATCTAGTTAGAGTTATCTTTCCTTTTAACAACATGGCACGATGAGTGAAAGCTACCGTGTGTTAGATTTCATAAGATAGTTTTCCATGTAACACAACCACATTGTTATCAAACACATTGCACCGTGTTGGAAATCTAGTTGGAGTAAGTTTTCATCCTTAAATCATTACACGGTGAGTAAAATTTAATGTGTGTAAGTTTTCATTGTGTATTTTTTCATCTAGCACAACCACATTGTCATCAATCACAATGCACTATGATGGAAATATAGCTGGAGTTAGCTTTCATTCTTAAAACATTGCACGGTGAGTAAATCTAATGTATGTTAGCCTTCATAAAGTAGTTTTTCATCTAACATAGCGACATTGTCATCAAATACATTCCACCATGATGGAAATCTAGCTGGAGTTAGTTTTCCTTCTAACAACATAGCACTATAAGAGAAAGCTTATGTGTGTTAGCTCATTACACCATGATGAAAATCTAGCTAGAGTTAGCTTTCCTTTTAACAACATAGCACGATGAGTGAAAGCTAATGTGTGTTGGCTTTCATAAGGTAGTTTTTCATGTAACACAACCACATTGTCATCAATCACATTGTGCAGTGTTGGAAATTTACCTGAAGTTAGCTTTCATCCTTAAATCGTTGCACAATGAGTGAAATATAATGTGTGTAAGCTTTCATAGTGTAGTTTTTTATCTAACACAGCCACATTGTCATCAATCACAATACACCATGATGGAAATCTATCTGGAGTTAGTTTTCATTCTTAAAACATTTCACAGTGAGTAAAATCTAATGTGTGTTAGATTTCGTAAAGTAACTTTCCATCCAACACTACCACATTGTCATCAAATACATTACACCATGATGGAAATCTCACTGGATTTCGCTTTCCTTCTAACATGGCACTATGAGTGAAAGCTTATATGTGTAAGCTCATTACACCATTATGAAAATCTAGCTGGAGTTGGCTTTCTTTTTAACAACATGGCATGATGAGTGAAAGTTAATTTGTGTTATCTTTCATAAGGTAGTTTTTTATTTAACACAACGTCATTGTCACATTGCACCGTCATGGAAATCTAGCTGGAGTTAGCTTTAAACCTTAAATTGTTGCACGGTGAGTGAAATCTAATGTGTGTTAGCTTTCATAATGTAATTTTTTATTTAGCACAACCATATTGTCATCAATCAAAATGCACCATGTTCGAAATCTAGCTAGAGTTAGCTTTCGTTCTTTAAACGTTGTGCGGTGAGTAATAGTTAATGTGTGTTAGCTTTCATAAGGTAGTTTTTCATCCAACATAGCCACATTGTCATCAAATACATTACAACATGATGCAAATCTAGCTGGAGTTAGCTTTCATTCTAACAACATGGCACGATGAGTGAAAGATAATGTGTGTTAGCTTTCATAAAGTAGTTTTCCATCAACACAACCACATCGTCATTGATCGCATAGCACCGTGATGCAAATCTAGCTAGAGTTAGCTTTCGTCCTTGAATCATTGCATAGTGAGTGAATTCTAATGTGTGTTAGCTTTCATAATATAGTTTTCCATCTAGCACAACAACATTGTCATCAATCACAATGCACCATGATGGAAATCTAGCTAGAGTTAGTTTTCGTTCTTAAAACATTGCACAGTCAATAAAGTTAATGTCGGTTAGTTTTCATAAGGTATTTTTTCATCTAACACAGCCACATTTTTATCAAATATATTACATCATGATGGAAATCTAGCTGGAGTTAGTTTTCCTTCTAACAACATGGCACTATAAGGGAAATCTTTTGTTTGTTAGCTCATTACACCATGATGGAAATCTAGCTGGGGTTAGCTTTCCTTTTAACAACATGGCACGATGAGTGACAGCTAAAGTGTATTAGCTTTCATAAGGTAGTTTTCCATTTAACACAATCACATTATCATCAAGCACATTGCACCGTGTTGAAAATCTAGTTGGAGTTAGTTTTCATCTTTAAATCGTTGCACGGTGAGTGAAATCTAATGTGTGTAAGCTTTCATAGGGTATTTTTCCATCTAGCACAAGCACATTGTTTTCAATCACAATGCACCATGATGGAAATCTAGCTAGAGTTGGTTTCCATTCTTAAAACATTGCACGGTGAGTAAAGCTAATGTATGTTAGTCTTCATAAGGTAGTTTTTCATCTAACACACCCACATTGTCATCAAATACATTACACCATGATGGAAATATAGCTAGAGTTAGCTTTCCTTCTAACAATATGGCACGATAAGGGAAAGCTTATGTGTGTTATCTCATTACACCATGATAGAAATCTAGCTGGAGTTAGATTTCATTTTAACAACATGGCACGATAAGTGAAAACTAATGTGTGTTAGTTTTCATAAGGTAGTTTTCCATGTAACACAACCACATTGTCATCAATCACATTTGGTTGTGTTGAAAATATAGCTGAAGTTAACTTTCATTCTTAAATCGTTGCACGGTGAGTGAAATCTAATGTGTGTAAACTTTCATGGTGTAGTTTTTCATCTAGCACAACCACATTGTCATCAATCACAATGCACCATGATGGAAATCTAGCTGGAGTTAGCTTTCGTTCTTAAAACATCGCATAGTGAGTAAAAGCTAATATGTGTTAGTTCTCATAAAGTAGTTTTCCATCTAACACTGCCACATTGTCATCAAATACATTACACCATGATGAAAATCTAATTGGAGTTAGATTTCCTTCTAACATGGCACTATGAGTGAAAGCTTATATGTTAGCTCATTACACCATTATGAAAATCTAGCTGGAGTTAGCTTTCTTTTTAACATGGCACGATGAGTGAACTTATCATTACCAAGTGGTTGTGTCATTATGTCAATATTTGCTCTGCTGTAGGACAATAATAAAGGAAAATGTCTTGATTGTCAACCAACTATCTGATGTAATTGTGATGAACTTCAAATTGCTTAATTATGGCATGATAGACTGAATTTTTTTCCATTTTGAGAGCACTCTAATTGTCATATAAAAGTGAGGTTATCACTGCTTGGTCAAGTTGAAGATCGACCAATATTCTTCGTAACCACATTGCCTCACAACCTGTACTGAAGTCTGCCTTGTATTTTTTGTCAATGGAGGATAACGCAACTGTAGCTTGTAGATTACTTTGCCATGAAATTACCTTCCTAAACCAAGAGTGAACACATAACCTGTTTCTGAATTCCTTGTATCAACTGATCTAGCGTAATTGAAATCAATATGCTCTTCTAGCATGGAGTCAACATATCTATGATATAGAATGCCAAAGTCAAGGGTCCCTTTGAATATTGACAGACTCATTTTGCAACTTGTCAATGTAACTCTTCAGGATTAGACATGAATTGAGAAAGAGACAAATCACTAAAAAACATAGATCTGATTGGGTGGTAGTAAGATAAATCAAACTACCAACCAATTTCCAATACAATGACTCGTTGACTAGTGGTGAGTCCGTGTAAGTTGAGAGTTTTATGACAACTTCCATAGGTGTAGATCTAGGATTACATTCAGTCATTCTGAATTTTTTGAAGAGTGCTTTGGCATACTTGACTTGTGATAAAAAGACAGCGTGCTTAGATTGCAAAAATTCTACACCTAAACAATAATGAAGAAGGCTTTAATCAGTAATTTCAAAAATAGATCAAATATCAAATTTCACCTGTTGAATCTTGTTGGCACTGCTTTTGGTGATGGGAAGACCATCAACATAGACAAAATAAGATCAATATATCATCGTCGCTGTTTTTGACGTAGTAAGCGGGTTCATAATAGGTTTTTATAACTCTAGAATCTCTAAGGTATTGATCAAGTTTGAAATACCAGGCTTGAGGAGCCTGCTTGAGTCCATACAAGGACTTTACCATCCATACAAGGACTTTACCAACCAACAAACCAAATGTTTCTTTCCAAAAAAATGAAACCCTTGCAGTTACATCAAGGCACTTTTAACATCCATCTGTATATCTTCCATCCAGAATTAGCAGAAATGGAGATAACTAGTCGAAAAGTCACCATTTTCGCTGTGGGGGCAAAGATTTCTTCACAGTACACCCCTCCATCTTGTGCATATCCTTTGGAAACAAGACAAGATTTGTATTTGTCTTAAGAACCATCTAGTTTATATTTGACTTTTAAAATCCATTTACAACCAAGTGCTTTCTTCCCTAGAGGCAATGTGGACAAGACCCAAGTCTTGCTTTTCATCTATGCATCATATTTCACTTTCATCGCAGCCTCTGATTCAAGTTTTCCTTTGGATTATTCAAATGTGTTAGGTTCAAATACCTGACACGAAAACAATAGAAGTTAGAGAAAAATTTATCTGCTCACTGCCTTGCACAATTTGTTTCCTCAATCATGTTGTCTTTCCTTCTAGTGCCTTTAGCAACTCATCTTCTCAATATCCTTCCATCATGGTATAATACCATTTTCATTTCCTTTGTTGGCCCTCTTGGTCTTTCTATGAAGATCAAGAATCCCTCTCTGTTGTGAATATTGAGAATCCCCCTCTTCTTCACCAAACCCCTCCTTGGAACTTGACTCCTATGATCTTTCCGACTCTGAGTCCTGTTTGATTTCAACACTAGAACTTGTTCTTGAATGAGCAACAATTTCCCATACACTACCAATAGATTTACCATCATCACAGAAGAATGATATTTTCCTCTATTAATCACAATTTTGTTCATAGAAACATCCGGTTATTCATTAGGAACATTTTTCCTTGGGAATATTTGCAAAAGCAATACAACTGAAAATACAAAAATCTCTTACAAAAGGTTTTCTACCTAACCATGAATCCTTAGGAGTGATATCCTACAAATACTTACAAGGAGTTTTGTTAAGGATGTAAACCACAACATTCATTGGTTTTTGCCAGTATGGCTATGGTACATTCTGGCTATGCACCATGCACTTTGCCATCTCCACAACTATCTTATTCCTCCTTTCCATGACTCCATTTTGTTGTGGAGTGTATGGAGTGGTATACCGCCTATGTATACCTTCCCTTTTGCAAGATTCTTTGAACTAAGTTGAAACAAACTCACCTCCATTATCATATCCTAAAGCTTTCAGTTGTTTACTTGTTTGTTTCTCTACCAAAGCTTTTTATGTTACAAAATTTGAACAACAACTTGACTTATTATTCATAAAACAAACCCTAATTTTCCTTGAATAGTCATCACCAAGTAATAGGAATTACTTATCTCCATATATTATAAGTGTTTTCATTGGACCATGCAAATGAACATGTACTAGGTCCAAAACTCATTTGGCTTGCCATGTTTTATTGTCAGTATCAAATAAAAGCCAATGTTGTTTTCATAACTGACAGCCTGCACGTATCTCTAACAATCCTGCACATACCTCTAACAATCCTGAATGGATGGAAGACCATCCACCATATTAGTCTTATTAAGTACAAATAAATATTGATAACTTAGGTGTCCATACCTTTAATGCCAGAGTACATTTGTATTCTCTACCACGGTTGGTGCATGTGCCTTTGTTGTTTTTAGAATCAACCAGTCTATACAACCCCTTTTCACCAATACAAACTATAGTCACCTTGTTATCATGAGAGTAGTGACCATGTATTTGCCTTCTTGAAAATTTACAAAAATATTAGGGTTCCTAGTTATCTCACTAATAGACGAGATTTTTGCTCATGTTAGGAACATATCGAACGTTTTTGAAAGTATAAGTTAAAGTATTGTTCAATATGACATGAACAACTTCACATCCTCTAACATAGTGAGTCCATCCATCACCCAAAGCAATAGATGCCCTATTACTCTTATCTTTAATGAAATTTACATACCAGTTTCTGTAACACTTGTAGTGGTGAGATGCACCTGAGTTGAATACCAGGCTATAGAATTAGTTGATTGATTATGTAATGCCACAAATGCAAAATCACCCACTGCTTCTTCTTCACCTATTTTGGCAACATTTGCATGCCTTGATTTCATTTGACCATGTGCCAAGTCATATTGTTTTTTTGGCAATATCTCTTGAAGTGTCTAGGCTTATTGCAGTAATAACATCTGAATTTGTTCTCTTTGATACATTGCTAGCATTTTTTTTTGTCTTTGCCTTTGAACTCTGCACTTAATGCCCTCATTATAGTGGATGGATTTGATGCTTCTATCTAATCTAGCCTCCTTTCTTTTTGTACAAAAAAGTGTTAATAACTTCTCAAATGTAAGTTGTTGGTTCTCCCCAAGTAGATGTAAGGACTCAACAAATGAATCAAAGGACAGCGGAAAAATTCACATCAACAAAGCAACCATATCCTCATCATCTACCGGCTTCTTAATAGCAAAAAATTGATCATTAAGATCCTTCAAGTGCAATAAATATTTAGAGACCGGTCCTCCTTCCTGTAACTTGGTGGAAACGTTAAAACAAAAGATTTTTAAAATACAATGACCACCCAACTTATGATGCTTGATACTTATTTTGGAGATTTGTCCACAACATAGGTGCTACAATGGAATTTCTTACTTCTGGAACTAATGTAACTACAACTGACCGTTTGAGAAGCATAAGTGCCTCTTTATGTCTTTTATCATAGTTTTTGGGATAATTTGTTGGTCTATATTCTTTACCTAAGATCATAGTGGAAAAAATCGCAACTTTTCTTGGCTGTCAATTTTTCGGCCCGAAAAAATCCTGATTTTTCAAAAAATCGGACATCGGGAAAATCATTAAAAAAATTGGGAAAATCGGCAAAAACCGGCAAAAAATGGGAAAATCGGGGAAAAAACAGGCAAAAAATTAAGAAAATCGGAAAATATCAGGGAAAAACGGGAAAATTTGGCAAATAGGGGAAAATCACTAAGCTAATTTTGACCCTATTGAAGTACAAAATTTGCATTTTTTAATGCTTGTCACGGTTTGCCGATTTGTTCGCCGATGTTGCCGAGAAGATGTTTTCTAGACCCTCCCTGATTTTTTGTTGATGCCGATTTTTTCCACTATGCCTAAGATGGTTTGTTCAAGATCTCTAAATTCAATAATGGTTTTTATCTTATGACTCCATAAACTGTAATTCTTTCCAATCAATTTTTCACACTTTGGAAAGAGTACATGATGCTAACTAGCCATTACTAACACAAATCGAAGAGCGAAGACTACAATTTAGCACAGGCTTACTACCATTGAGAGTACTCCATCCAATCAGTTTAGTAAACCTCATTCGTGTCAATAGTAGCTTTGAATTTCCACGCAGTGGCTGGGCAATACTTCCACTCTCCAATTTGCAACATGTCATCATTCCTTCACAAAGTAGTTTCATGGTCAATACCAAGGTGGTGGCTGATCCTCGATGAGCTTACTTTTATCATGCGGATACACCACAAGATCACAGTTGATGGCCCAATGAAAACTCCTCAATTTAGTAGCATATCAGGTCGCAACAGGTCTGAATGTCTACTTTCCTATATCGATAATACAGTAAGAAGATTTTGTAAAGTTCAAAGTCTACCATCAATAATAGAAATTCCAGAAAAATGCAGAACATGGTCAAGATTTACCCATGCTTTCATAGCTTTTAATATGCACCATGAGAGTCATAGACCAGTTGCATACATGGAATAATATTTAACCATGATTCCAGTGACTACAGGTGCCATGATCTCTTGGCAGATCATGTAAATTGCATCACAGAGATGTAATCACATATAGAGACCATAAAAAAGGAGATAAAATTAATTTGATCTAAGAATGACTTTGGTAGGGTAGGCAGGTCTCGTTACAGTACTAAGGGGATTTTGAGAAAACATATCTCACCATGGCCTGGCTTCTCAAGTTTATTTCTACATTGTCACTGTAGACAGACATAAAAGAAAGAAAGCCAAGAAATAGTACAGGTTCAACATCAAATTTTGTAAAACAATGCTCAAGAGATATAGCACAATGAGTTGTTCAAACAAATAAATCATGCAAATGCCAGCCTTGACCACGGACAACCAATAGATAACCAACAATTCCACCTATTGTGCATTAAAAACTCACATTCTGGACTCTGAGCCATGCAAAGGGTCGAGGGCTTAAACAACAACATCAAACCCTGCAAACAGACTGGCCAAAGAACAACTTGGCCTCATAGATTAGTGACCGAACAAGTGAAAGCAACAATAACAAAACTGTGATAGAGCTCAAATGTAACAAAGGGCAAGAAAAACACAAGGCAGAGTCACTCAACCAAACAACAATTCCTACCCATCAAACAAAAACAATGCACCAAAAAGGAAACATAGAGGAAGGTATGAGTCTACCTTTATCCAAACATAGCTGAACACACAATTTGGATGCAGTTCCAAACTTTTCAATAGCCAACAGTCAGTCAACAAAAACACTTACAACCCAGGCTAACAGTCATGGCCAAGAAAGCACTTAACTGAATGTGCAAAGGGTCGATCTCTCAACTCCTCAAAACCAAAATGCAAGAAGATGCTACAAGGGAGAGAGAAGGCTAGGTTATGAAAAACACTTATCAAAAATCAACCATCAGATCTCTCACCAATA
>LPNX010327775.1:1719-35638 GCA_001517045.1 Pseudotsuga menziesii | reverse complement strand
TATTTGTTAGACGTCTGTATGTGATACACACCTATTAATATGTACATTACATTACACATTTCACAATTACAACCCAATTGATCATTACTTCTTCTATGAAGACTGTAAACACATTTTCACTCTTAAAAACTTCACACTTTCAAAATATTATACCCTGGCAAATTATTACATTCAAGCCAAAATGACCCTCCTATCAACTAATAGCTTAATTTACTGCATTTGAAAATGCATATAACTGCAACGCGAAAGCTCAAATTTAATATACAAATAGATTTAATTTGGACACCAAGCAACAAATTTTCTAGTGAAACAAAGATGGTCCATATCACTACTCGTATAAACCAGTTTAACTGATTTTCAAAGTTAAGTGGTTGAAGTAATTTTCTCGTGAAGGAATATTGGCCTAATCTCTTTTGCCAATGGTGTGTACATATGTGATTTTCAATCATTATCACTTCTAAACTTGATGCATTTATATTTCTGGGGTATACGGGATTAGCAATCTAACAAGTCAATAATAAATCAACATTAAAAGAGGAAATTAAATGCATTGTTACCAAAGTTTCAAGTTCTAGCCTCAAGCTGTATTTTTAACTCTCTTGATTAATTCTCTATCGTCAGCAAGCTATAGCCTAAGATGCACATTTCTATTTAACATACATCAAAGTTATAGCAAGACTTGTAATATGGGGCAAACTCTCCAGGTTAGTACCATATTTAGTCAAACTCAACAAGTCCATCCAATAGAGTCAGCTGAAGTCAAATAAAGGAAAAACTTAAAAGAGCTCTTATTTAATCAATATTCTTGCTGACTACCCTGGAGACATTAAAGCTGAGAGAGAGTTTGGATATTGTTTGTGTAGTCAGAGTGACTAGATTCATCTATCCTAGCCCTGTACTAGTCCAAGATTTAGGAAATCATTCATCCTAGCCCCATACCCAGATTGGAATAGTCCAGCAATCAGGGAATCAACAACATTTCTCTGATTGTTCAGGATTTGGTCACTATATATTTTATTGAAGGATTTTTTTATGATTGAATCCGGATCCAAATCATCCAGGAATCTAAAATCAGCCACATGGTTTTGATTTCTTAGAATGGCCACAGAAGAAAGATGACTAAAAATGATGCCAGTATAAGTCAATTTGGGATTGTTCTCAGGATCTGTGTAACGTAATTCCAATGAAAGATTTTCCCTGCTTGATCAAAATAATCTGTAATAGAAGCATACCATTTGGTTTTAATAGTAGGATTTCCCATACAAGGGAGTGTTTGGCATGGGAACTTCGCTATGTAAAATTAAAGATCTTTAGTAACAAAGAGTGCACATTGTTTGGTCGATGTTTGTATACATATTTTGTTAGTGCCCATTTTCAAATTCAATATAATCCTCATGTCTACACTGGAGGTGAAATTGATGTATCTAAGCTATGGGTTTAATATTTTTCAAGGGGATGATATAAAAATGAATTAACTGTAAATGTACAAGTGTGTATAACCAAGGATTTATCAGGTGAATTAAATGGAAAGCCAGTAAGTACACCATTGGAAAACTTGTATAGTAATTACTATGAATGTAGGAATAGGGCGTTAAATTTTACATATTTGCAGTTAGAAACCTAGTTTTTTACAATAATTTTATGAATGATAAAAAATTAGGGTTAGGGTCCCAAATCACCAATTCCTTATTTTGGAACGTGTGCCACATACACACCAAATTCTTTAGGTGATTCCAATCACACCCACTGGGATTAGTTAATCTAAATTTATATACATAACCATGGAGCATGTGTCCATTGCACAGGCCCCTAGCCATGGAGGAAGGCACATTTCAACCCTTGGCATTTATGAATCTCTTAAGCATAAACCTCGACTTGTTGTTTGTTCAGGCCTTGCAATCATTTTGTTTAAAGGAATCTGGTTGTGCTTTGTAAGAGGATGGTAGGATATCTTTGTTCAAAGATTTTCCCATAGGTTTGGGTTCTCAGGATCTACATACATTATTTGTTGATTTTTGTATGCAAATTTCCAAGAGCATGTGCCAACTTGTAGGCAAAATGGGAGATCTACAAGCCCCACAATATTTCTTTACCATCACATCCTAAAATGATAATGTTGGAAATCAAAGACTAAAAGAAGATGTGAACATCAAATTATGAAGTTCCCATTACAAAATATGACACTTGCATACAGAGTTAGGAGCAGCCTTTCCCATGCTTAGGTCTGTTGTTGTATTCATAGTTTAAATGCACAAAATCCCATTCTATCTCAGGAAGAGATTCCAGTTTTTTCTGAAGTGCTTCACCAATATCATGATCCTTTTGTAAAGGCATATCACTGGGTAACACAATGTCTACCTCAACAAAATAATGAGAACCAAATGTGTAATCTCTCACTGTATCAATATGTTGTATGGCTTTGTGATGATTCCAACAGAGATATGTCAACTTCTGCAAAATAATTAGGTGAAGCTATTTTCCCAACCAACGAATTCACGTTTTCCAAAACTGTACTCAACCATGTTCTGATTGTGTAAAGATCTAGGACAATTTCTCCGATAGGATATATCCACCAATATAGAGTACTTGCTCCAGTAGGATCTATCCACCCGTATAGTTGCAAGGATAGCAATGATTAGACCAATTACATTGGTGATTACATCAAAGAAGTGATCTTGAGAAAATGCCTTGACAATATCATTAGTAAAACTTCGACAATAAATTACAAGGAACAACTTCACAAGAGTCACTAAAACAAGAGCAATAGTCATGCTCTGAGTTTCATCCTTTTTCAAAGATGTCAAATAAACTCCACATTCCGTGTACTTTGTTTCTAGCTCACAAAAATCACAACTTATTCCTTATGGATTTCTATACCTGCTATGGTTGTTTCCTCCTTTCCAATTCCTTCAAGAACTGCGTGCCCTATTCAAAAAATGATCCCAAGTTTTTCATTCATAGGTTAATGTCACTTGCACAAGCAATTTAATTAACCAGTGATGAGGGAGATTCTTTGTTGGGCAGGGGGGCAGACCTGGGTTCTTATGCTTTTATCT
The DNA here is from genome assembly GCA_001517045.1 of Pseudotsuga menziesii. Classification (NCBI taxonomy): domain Eukaryota; kingdom Viridiplantae; phylum Streptophyta; class Pinopsida; order Pinales; family Pinaceae; genus Pseudotsuga; species Pseudotsuga menziesii. The sequence continues at coordinate 32,582 of LPNX010327775.1, read as the reverse complement.
TCACACCAATAAATAGACCGATAGTGTTGGCCCTTTCGGCAACAACCTACAAACAGGTTGCAGTATCACCTGAAATAGCTATGGGGTGTCGCAGAATCATGTTTCTGCAGAAGAAAGAGGGATATTACTGTACCTTTAGCCTTAACAAAGAATAATTATGCAATACAGAGCTTCGATATTCACTTAGATAGCTTCGCAGTTTAGATAAAAGAACAGTTTCTTGCTTAACCCTTAACTGGGAATTCACCATGAAGTTAATAATTAGCAATTTATCTTACTTTGTCATTCATCTACTTATTAAATGCATAAAAACATAACAGTACAAAATAAAAAGAACGACCACAACACAAGATATACGTGGTTCACCCCCAGTGTAGGGGCTACGTCCACAGAACTGTGTTTATATTCAACAATTTACAAAACACACAGTTCTAATCTATGCACTCAGCTACAGATCTTCTCAACAACCCAAAACTGCGCACTTAGCTACAGAAACTTTCTTCAAAACCCTCTGCGCACTCAGCTGTAGAGGTCGTCCATGCACTCAGCTGGGACTTAACCTTAAACCCAAAAATAGACCTTAGCTTCTTTACATCACATTATCATACAAAAAAAACCTCTTTGACTCCTTTACATAAGTGCCTATTTATACAAGTGCACTATTACAATACCATGGGCTTAAACCATGGGTACCCAAAAACCATGGGACATTTACAAAAAGAGGGGCTTCGACCCAACCCCGAAGCTCCTAAGACTATTTTGGACCGCAACTCCACTTACAAACTTCACACCAAAACCGTGGAGTTGCCAAAATTAAGGACCTTCAAGGTTCGAGCCCCAACAGGCCCCTAAGACTCACCAGTGTCCCGTCCTGGGACACTGCTTCTTTTCTGGTGGAATAATCTTGTTGGCAAAGAGAGTAAATTGCTTGTTGAGGCTACGCATGATATCTTCGGTTGCTTGCTCCTTCTCGACTATCTCCTGCAATGTTGTTGCGGATGCTTCGTTGGCCTTTTCCTACGCAAACGCATCATACTCCTTCAAGACTTTGAGCTGGTTGTCCGCAGCAGTGCTTAAGTCCAAGGCCTCATTAATAAGGGGCTGCACAAATTTCACCAACAGTGTTTCTTTCCTTCTGCATGACTCAATTTCTCGCTGGAGCTCATTGCTATGCTTCACCTTAAGCATCTTCTGCATAGGAGGCAATGTCTTAATTTCTGGTTTTACTGCGTCCAGCTCTGTTTGTCGTTGCTTGATGGTTTCTTGCAGCTTTTCTACTTCTGGGTTGTCCTGAAAGTTTTCCCAGGCCTCGACACTTTCGTTTAGCGTCTTTGATGCACTGCTCACAAGATCTGAGATCTTCGTTGCTGAGGCCTGAATATCTCTATGACGCTATTCCCTGACCTCTGGTGGACTCTCAGGAATGAGGCAAAGCTGAAGATTTGCAATCTGAGCCTCATGTTCTGCTTTCATCTTCTCTATCTCGCTTCGAGACTGTTGTGCATAGTATTTCATCTTGACTATTCTTTGCTCTGGTTCTTCTTCAGCCTGCAAGTCGAATTCAAGGAGACTTCGACACACCTCATCCAACACTCACACTAGTGTAGTCCGCTTGTTTTCTTCTTCCCTCTTATTTTGTTCAGCTTCTTCCAACTGCGCTGCAAGGCTCTCACTCTGCTTCATGAGTGCCAATTGACACAGATGCAGCTCTGACATAGACAACTTGGTGTAATCTATCTCAACTGTCATGCTCATTTGCGATCGAGATGCTACGTCAGTTATTATAAGGTTGCACTTGTTACTTGTCCTCTATTGTTTCTAGCTGGCCATTGTCTTGTATCTGGCTACGCACCTACTGGGGGCACTGCTTGCTGTAGCACCAGTTGTTGATATTTCCAATAACGCCTTGAGTTTTGCAACTCACTGTGCTACACCGGTGAGCGCATCAAGGTGTGTAGCTGCAAACACTGACCATTTGTTGGTTAATACTTTTGTGGACTTCGTCAGATCCTGATCAATCTCGTCAATCGTCAAAGCGGGCTCTTCGACGATATTCTTTCCCTTCGACACCTTAGCTTTCTTTCTGGGTGAAGGCTTCGTAACTTCCTCCACTTCTGCAGACTTGCACTTATCTGGGCGATTAGGGTCAAAAATTGTCTTGACTGATTCTTCTTCTTCTTCATCAGCTCTGTCATCACCACCATGGTCATCTCCACTCTGCTGTGACTCATCTTGTTCTTCGCTCTCTTCGAGTGGGTCATTCTATTACAGCTGACTAGGACCTGCGCCCACATCTGTTACTGGGGGGACTGGTATGTTGGGCCTTGTTCCTGAATCCTTCATCCATTCAGCTGGCCACTGCTGAACTACTGCGAGGATGTTTTCCCAGTTTACCATGTATGGTAATTTCCACCATGCATGCTTGTCATCTACACGGGCCTGGATGAAGACATTATGCATGTCAGCCTTGAAGTTGGCCACTCCAGTATACTGAGAGAATAGCTCATTACTGAGCCGTGGTGTTTTCAGGATCTCATATGAAAGACTCATCGAATAGAAGGCGAACACGTAGTTCATCATCTATTGTAAGGCTTTATCCTGTGAAACCCAAAGAGATGCATACCTTACTGTGCCAGACATCTCCGAAGGCAAATCAACAAACTGTGCCTTGGTAGGTTCTCTCCATCCTACAAGTGCAATAAGCACTAGCAACCATGAGTAATGAAAGGGTCTACCTTTATCCTATGCATCACAGACATCTTCAAGGAATTCTTTAGCAATGTACTCTGCCCATTTGTAACTGTCTCCTTTAGCACAGTTCTCAGCAATACTGACAATCGGGGCAGGTACTTCATTGGGCCTGCACTTCCACATTAATTTGCATGCTAGGAGCTCTGCGGTGAAGCAAATGTTCTAGTTCTAAATTGTCGAGGTTTGATACCCTCGCTTTCCTTTCGTCAGGCTGAAGCGGCCCTTCATGTGCTGCGCCAGCTTTGTATCTTTATGTTTTCCAACAAATTCAATCCCAGGATTAGGCCCTTCCTTCGGCAAGCCTGTGATCCTATGAATCAGCTCTCCATCAATAGATATTTTTTGGCTTCCTATCCATAGGTTCCCATCATGCACCAACGCTAATAGCTTCTTGACCACCATGGTAACCTGCGTGCTGCAACCAAAGTGGGGGACATTCAACATCTTCAGCAAGCCATCTTGCTCCAAGCCAGCAGCGCACTGTTTCACTTCAAGGAACGTCGTTCTAGCCTCAGGATAATGGATGGAGTGCAAGTATGTCCCAGGTGCAAATTGCAGAAACTTCGCACTATCATTTGTATCATGGTCTGCGTACTTGAGCCGGTCTAATTTTCCTGTCATTGTTTCGACCAACTTCACACCCTGTGGCAGTGAAGGGGTGCGTAACGTGAACTTGGTTGTCCGCCGAGGTGGCTAAACTCCTGGTTGAATAGGTGGAAGATATGGTGGACGCTACGATGCAACGTTCTCATCCTCACTGAATTCTTCAAAACCTTCAGGTGAGAGCTCTGCTGAACCGGGAGGATTCATCTCAGGATCCTCTGGTGTCTTTCCTGATGGCTTGTGCCTTTCTTCGTTCCGCTTAGAGAAAACTTCTGCCTTAAATTTATTTCTGGTTGATCGTGTCTACATTGGTTGATTCGATGTTGGGGGAGTCTCTTCACGAGGTGCAGATGCAGGTGGGTTACTCATAAAGTTCTGCAAACCCCTCTGTCTGAATTCTCTCAACAATTCATGGAATTCACGATCAGCTGACATGGACTCAACGCAAGAAAATGCGTAATGTGAAATTTGTAGTTCTAGGTGTCTTCTTATAGAATCCAATGACCAAATCTGCCATAAATGTGCATTAAAGACACCAAATATGACCGAACGGTGGTAGATCTTATCCAAACGGCGCTAGATTTCCAAAAATATCATCATTACAGGAAGTTAATGTAGTTAACGTACCGGCGTCGCCAAATCTGGTTTTTTCCAACGGTTGCATTTTAAGCTCCAACACACCTTTCTTCTTCGGCACAACCACTAACTTCAGCTTCGCCACAATAAGGACCTTCGACACAATATTGACCTTCGACACTTCGTACATTTTTCAACAATCTGCTGAAGCTCTTTGAGAATGGCTTCATTATAGTCTAGTACCCAATTTCAACTGTTCTTGGTACTTAGACTCTTCTTCTTGCTATTACTTCTAATCAGGGGGTACAAGCCCGTCCCTGTACTTCTTTAATCTACTTCCATTCACCGTGGAGGGAAAAATTAGCTAACTAAACTGCACCACCATCAGTAAATTTCTGAACTATGTATGGTCCTTTCCAATGTATCTTGAACTTACATGGGAACTTCATGAATTTACTTTCGTACAAGAGCACAAGATCACCATTCTGAAAATGCTTCTTCTTAATGTGTCTATCATGCCATACTTTTTCTCTAGCTTTCTGTACCTGCTGCTGGAAACCTACAATGAATTTGTCTTCTTCTAGTTCTAGTATCTTCACCAGCCTTTCATTCAACACGGCTGGATCGTCCATATCTGTGAAGGCAGATATTTTGAGGCTAGGAACAATGTACTCCATGGGCATACCTGCTTCATTTCCATATACCAGCCTAAAAGGTGTGTGGCCTGTCAATTTCTTGCAAGTGGTTCTATAAGCCCATAATATTGCTGGAATTCTAAGATCCCAATCATTTCTGTTAACATTGCAAACCTTCGTCAAAGCGTGCTCAAGAATATTGTTAAAGGCTTCGACAGTTCTATTTGCTTGAGGATGGTAGGCAGTACTCTTTTGATGATATAATTGAAATTCTTTGGTTAATGATTCAATAGTCTTATTCAGAAAATGTGATCCTTGACCACTCATAAGAATTCTAGGACACCCAAACCTCGACAAGATATTATCGAATATGAACTTCACAGCTGTAGTAGCGCTACAGTCCTTGAATGGTTGAGCTTCGACCCAACGAGTAAGGTAATCAGTTGTTGTAATAATGTATCTTGCTCCAGATTTATTTTCAGGGGGATTGATTGGTCCAACAAAATCAATAGCCCATTTGTCAAATGCTTGTAAAGTTACCTATGGAACCAGAGGCATCTCATCCCTCCTAGATGGTTTTCCTGTCCTCTAATAGATATCACAGCTGTGGAAATACTCTCTTGCATCCTTATGAATCGTAGGCCACCATAATCCAGCTGTTAGAATCTTTTGTGCTATAGCTTTTCTTGCATAATGACCTCCTGCTGCTCCAGAATGTGCCTCAGCAAAAATCAATGGCTTTTCATGCTCCAGGACACATCTGCGCATTATTTCATCTGGTCCCATCTTATATAGTTGTCCTGCTATCAAGGTAAAGTCAGCTGCTCTAACCACCAGTTTCTTCTTCTGCTGTGTTGTCATCTCAAAGGGTGTAAAACCTGTAGACAAGTACTGAACAATATCCTGAAAATAGTCATCAACCATTTGGATGGAAAACAACTGGGCATCACGAAGACCTTCGTCCAAACTAGTGGGCTCTTCTCCTGACTCGAGCCTCGACAAGTGGTCAGGCCCCAGGTTAAGTCTTCCTGGCTTAACTATGATCTCAAAGTCATGCTCCTGAAACAAAATCAGCCATCTGCATATCCTTCCACATAAAACAGGCTTGTTAACCAAATACTTCAAAGCATAATGGTAAGTGAACATCTTGAAATGAGATCCTAACAAATAATGTTGAAATTTCTACACGGCATAAACCATAGCTAGACCTTCTCGTTCTGTTGTAGTATAATTCTTTTCTACTGTGGACAATTTTCTACTTGCAAAAGAAATAGGGTGATCAATATTACCTTCACCTGACTAAGCCAATACTATACCTAAAGCAATGGAAGATGCATCGACATGAACATGAAACTCCTTACTCCAGTCAGGGAATACTAAGATAGGGGCGGTTACCATCTTTTCTTTCAAAATGTCCAAGCTTTCTTGACATTCAGGTGTCCACTCAAACTTAATATCTTTCTTCAATTTCTTTTCCATAGGGGCTATAATATGAGCATATCCTTTAATGAATTTCCTGTAATATCTAGTATGACCAAGCATAGTGCGAAGTTGCTTAACAGACTTTGGAGGTGGTGAGTTTACAATAATGGCTATCTTCGTAGGATCCACCATCAATCGTTGCTTGCATACAATGTGACCTAGCAGAATTCCAAAAGGTGCACAAAAGATGCACTTCTTTAGGTTCAATGAAATTTGATGATGTCTACACTTGTCCAGCATAAGTATTAAACTGGCTATATGATCTTTCAATAAACCAAAGATAGTCCACTCATCAAAGTGAACTTCCAAGCACTTATGAATAAATTCCTTAAATGTAGATATGACTACTCTAGAAAACATAGCAGGTGCATTCTTCAATCCAAAGGGCATAACAGTATATTGAAAAGATCCCATTTCTGTAGCGAAGGTTGTTTTATGTCGATCCTCTGGAGCAATTCTGATTTGATGGTAACCTAAAAATCCATCAGTGAAAGAATACACCTCTTGACCTCTGACATTGTCTAAAACTTCATCTGTAAAGGGAGTAGGAAAAGGATCATGTAAACAAGCATCATTAAGCTTCCTCAAATCAACACAGATTCTGATTTCTCCCTTGGTCTTTTTTTCTTGCACCACCATAGGGCTAACCCATTAGGAGTCTTCGACAAGTTCAATGATTCATGTAGAGAGCATCTTATCTAGCTCCATCCTGACTTTTTCTTTATACCTAGGGTTCAGCCTATAAGGGCGCTGCTTCACAGGCTTCACATCAGCTTTCAAAGGTATTTTTATCACTCCTATATCACCAAGGATACCTTTCATTTCTGAGAACTTCATCAGAAATAGGTCCTGATACTCATGGAGGAGTTCAGTCACTTTTCTCACCATTTCTTCATCCCAATAATCTCCAATGGTAGCATACTTAGGCATTTCTTCTGATCCAATGTTTACTTTCCTTGTTTTCAAGGGATGAGTTACTTTAGGTGATTCGACTGCTGGTCCATGTACTTCGCAATGTCCTTCTGACTCAGGAATTTTAATGTTGCGAGGGTCATCGTCTTCATCAATGGTGAGGTTATAGCATTCTACTGCATTAGCTTCTTGTTCCTTCCAATCAGGTTGGTACTCGGCTATTTCTTTATCATCAAACACCGTAGTATGGATCAACCTAATAGATGCATCCAAAGCAGGGCAAACCTCATTAATAGAAAATGTGAGCACAAAACTATCAGCAAGGCTAACCCAACTTACAGTACCATGGAAAAGCTCCACCTCTACATACCAGTTCTTTGCTACAAGTTCCAGAGTGTGTACAAACCTATGTACCCATTCTTCACAAGGTAGATGCTTCCATGCTTCATAACACTGCTCCAAATGTTCTTGAGGGCTAGTCTTACCATTAAATCTGCTTCGTACCTCTTGAGGTTGATCCATGAATCTTAGGTGAAGAAAATTTTGACAAGCTCCCCAACTATGAATATAATTTTTATGACCATTCCACCATCTAGCAGCTGTGGCTCTGAATACTGAATCTAGAGTCTCCATTTTCTGTGAATCTGGTACTTGCTCTGAGAATTGTACAATAAAATCTTCTGGGTCTATCAAGCCATCAAAAGTAGGTAAGACTCTTGTCTGTGATCCAACCCATCTGAGAGACTTGGTAATTATGGCACATCGATGTCCATGTAGCTCATAAAGGCGATTCTGCCAATTCTCTAAGCCTTCATCTGAATCAGTCATGCAAGAACTGTCACACTGCCAATCCATTATACCTTCAGTAGTAGGGTTAACATAGTATTCTTCTTTAGTTGTGATGTTGTAAATTTGATCCAAAACATCGTGATCTTCATCTCTGACTGGCTCTGTATACCTTTCTCCTTGAGAAGGGTCCAATGGTACTATGACTCTCAAGCCTTTTCCTTCAAAAGTTATCTATCTATTATTAAGGTTGATTACTGCATAATTTTTTATTGCCCATTCAATTCCTAGCAAGGCTGGCTAGGGGTTTCTATCATCAATTATTTCAATGACTTCAAAATCTGCTAAGGTACTGACTCCATCAATATCCACGGGTACACTAGGGAATATTCCCAAGGGCACAATCTCCTGCTGATTGGCTAATCTCAGCTATTTAGGGGACCATTCAAGCGTAGGTTTTCCCATTTGTTCCCATGTCTTCTTAGTTACGACATTCACTTCTGATCCCAGGTATAAAATGACATCAGTCATGTCATAATCTCCTATCTGAGCATGCAATCTCATTTCTCTTCCAGTTCTTCTAACTCTATTAACAATTTTTCCTCTATCGGAGCTTCGCTGAGGTTCGCAAGATGCAATAACTTTCTGTAACTCATCCAAAGCATTCTGATTTCTTAATAGCTTCATACAACTCTGTAAAAATGATGTCATTGTACTTACTTGATCCAACGAAGCTTCTTGGAACTATAACTGCTGGTGATGCTGTTGCGTAGTTGCTACTGATGTTCTCGGACCAACAAAGTCTTTTTTAGCTTCCATAAATGTTCATTTTTCTCTTCCAACATCGAAAGCTGGAATTTTCTTTGGGGTCTTATGGACCCAAGCCTCGTCAGGCTATTTCCCCTTATTCTGCACCTACGTCATAGCTCCACTCCTTGTAACAATGTTAAGGGATGGGACAGGTCTTTCCTCTACAACAATCATCTGAACATTCTGAGTACGAGTGCCATTTCTTTCTTGTATCTTGGCTATCAACTGTGGGCATTGCTCAATGACATGATCTACTACTCTGCAATATCGACATGTCATAGTTGGGTTCTGATAGTCTCTAGCTACATGTCCTGCCTGATTACAGTTATAGCAAATAACCTGGCCTCAACCTCTTCCAGGCATACCACCATGACCACGACCTCTGAAATTACCTTGACCTAGTGTACCACCATGGTAACCATATCCATCACTGCCTTGTGCATTGGGTTGTACCCTATAAGCATCATAGGTTTGCTCTCTCATGAGGTCAAAGCTACAACATTTGTCTTTGTTGTGTCCAACTGACTTACAAAACTTGCAGTAGGAATTCTTAGGCACTTGAACATATCTCTACAGTAGATAGCAATCTTCAGGTCAATGCTGGCCAATTGTTCTACAGATCTCACAATATAGGACAGTAGGGTTAAACGGGTTCGGTGCACTAGTATTCAAATAATTTCTTATTGCAAGACATTGTTCTTTGCCATGACCTTCTGTCTTACATCGTGTACACCAAACTTCTTCTCGAATAGATTTCCTTTTTTTCATGTCGCGAAACTCCAAAGCCATTTCTACTAACTGTGCTTATATCTGGGCTATTCCAGAATTATCTCTAACAGGAGCTGTTTCAAGTTTCATAGCAATTTCCAATGCCTCTTGCTGATCAACAACCTTCTGTTGCATAAGTGGAGTCCTGATATGAGGCAATAGTACTGCAATGAACCATTCTTTATGATGTTCTAATCTAATAGTTAAACTAACTTGATCCAATAGAACCTTGAACCTCTGATCAAAGTCCCAAACTGATTCACCTCGCTTCTGCTGAATTTATTTCAATTCAGTTATACAGTGTGACTCTGATTTAGGCTTCTTGAATTCTTTGATCATTGATTTTTTAATATCATCCAAGGCATAGTTCTGAGTACTGGAAAACTTCATAAACTAGGTCAAAGCTCGATCTCTGAAAGAGGTGACTAGCTGTGCTCTTCTTGTATTTTGATCCATAATATTCTTAGCAGTCCAAACAGCTTCACATAAGAACCACAACTGCTCTGGATCCTCTGATCCAGTTCCTTTAAAGACTGGGAGCTTGATATCATCATTCACATGGGACATAGTGGATCGAGAGAGGGGAGGAGGGGGAGAAGGAGGGGGGAGACTGGTAACAAGAGGAAGGGTACTTGTGGAGGTAGACTGGCCTGCGACAGGACTACTCGGGATAGGGTTACTTTCAGACTGCGAAGGGTTCTCAGGAATAACAGATCTTCACTGTGGAGTTATAGGAGGGTTTCTAACAAAAGGGGTTTCTTCAGATTCAGATTCTTCTGGACTTAAAGAGGTATAATCAGTATTCTGGCCTAGGGTATAGGATCCAAGAGTTCTCTTGTATATTTTACCATTGCGAAGCAAACCACTTTGCTCGTCGAAGTCACTTTTGCTTCCAAACATAGGTTAGTAGCAATAAATCTAGCAATCTGATTGGATAAGCAATATGCCTTTCTCAGCCAAGAGCATTTTAATTTTAAGAATTAATGAATTCAGGTACTTACCCCTTGGTCCTTTGAAAAACTGTCTTTCTGCTTCACTGAAAGAAGTATGTGTGTCGATGGCGAACTCTGTCACAAATGCTTCAAGGTTTCACGTTGTCCAGAAGTCAATAGCTCTTGATATCGCGTTGTTCACACTTTTCAACAACTTAATTCTTTCTGGGGTCCAGTCAGGAGACTGATCTTCTTTGAATTTTGTCTTTCTTTCTGTCAACCTGGATAACCACTGGTGCAATTATATGTGGATACTAGCAAATAAAATTACATAAATATCAGTAAAAACATACCTTTGCAAGAATTCATCTGAGCTACGAGGAGGATCCTTATTTTCTTGTTCAGCAAATTTCAGATAAGTATCTTCAACCCAATCACTGATTTCTTTTACTGAGGGCCTCCAAAACATATCCCTCCAGGTACGACGTAGATCCCTCTTAAAGTAGATACTGGTTCAACCGGCAATGGAACCAATTTGTTGGGCAGGTGGGCAGACCCGGGTTCTTATGCTTTTATATTCGCACCAACAAATAGACCCATAGTGTTGGCCCTTTCGACAACAACCTGCAAACAGGTTGCAGTCTCACCTGAAATAGGTATGGAGTGTCACAGAATCAGGTTTCTGAAGGTGAAAGAGGGATATTACTATACCTTTAGCCTTAACAAAGAATAATTATGCAATACAGAGCTTCGACATTCACTTAGATAGCTTTGTAGTTTAGATAAAAGAACAGTTTCTTTCTTAACCCTTAACTGGGAATTCACAGCGAAGTTAATACTTAGCAATTTATCTTACTTTATCATTCATCTACTTATTAAATGCATAAAAACATAACATCACAAAATAAAAAGAACCACCACAACAAAATATATACGTGGTTCACCCCCAGTGTAGGGGCTACGTCCACAGAACTGCATTTATATTAAACAATTTACAAAACACATAGTTCTGATCTGTGCACTCAGCTGCAGATCTTCTCAACAACCCAAAACTGCGCACTTAGCTACAGAACCTTTCTTCAAAACCCTCTACACACTCAGCTACAGAGTTCATCCACGCACTCAGCTGGGACTTAACCTTAAACCCAAAAATAGACCTTAGCTTCTTTACATCACATTATCATACACAAAAAACCTCTTTGACTCCTTTACATAAGTGCCTATTTATACAAGTGCACTATTACAATACCATGGGCTTAAACCATGGGTACCCAAAAACCATGGGACATTTACAAAAAGAGGGGCTTCGACCCAACCCCGAAGCCCCTAAGACTATTTTGTACCGCAACTACGCTTACAAACTTCACACCAAAACCGCAGAGTTGCCAAAATTAAGGACCTTCAAGGTCTGAGCCCCAACATTCTTTTAGGTTTCCTACTACTACATACAATCTCAACTATTTTGGTTAAGTTTCTTAATAAGAAATATGGCATGTAGATGAGGTGTTAGTTCCTTAAATGAACAAGTAGTATGAAATGATAATGAAAAAGTAGAATAAACCTTGCTTCATATATTATGTATTACTTGATGAAAAATATGGCCTCCCTCCATGGTGGACGAAGGAATGTCCTTTGAGCTCCATTACTTGTGTCATCAAATGCTTCTCCTTCTAGGAGAAATCCTTCTCTTGAGTTTTATACCATTTCCTTTTGTTTAAAGCACCTATTTATTTCCATGGATATGCTTGTTCCTTGAGAAACAATAACTTCATAGACATGAACATGGAAACCCCTGATAGTAACAGAAACCCTATTGAACTTTTGTGCAATTTCTCCATCTCTAATATCATGTTGAAAATCAAAATAGAGGTGCCATATGAAAGTAGAGTCTCTACACAAGCATTGAGTCTAACAATGCATAAGTAGACAACACCAAGGTAAACTTATGATTTGAAATGCAAATAGAGATAAATTTTTAATGTTGGGTCGACCTCCCTTTTATAACAGTTTCAACATGTCTCCAATATGTTTTCAAGCGAATAAGTGTGAAATAGAAACTTAAAACAAGTTTAGTGGTGAAGCTAATATTTCCCATTGAAACCAATTGCCCCTGCTCTTCATGGATTACCATAAATACAAAAAATTATGGTCGTTAAGGAATCATGTTTATGCTTGTATTTAACCACCACTTTCATTTTGATTTTTAGAGAATGAAAAATACATAAAAAAAATGCAAAGGAAACCTTGTTCCAAGAAAGACATCAATCTATAAAAAATGCCAAGACTTCAGCTTGAGTTTCCTGAAGTGCCCGAATGTGAAACATGAAATTGAGGTGAACACAAATGGAAGAATATATGCCTAGGAACCCACGGGCATTGTATACCAGCATGGGAAAAGCAAATGGTTTTCGCTTGTGAAAAAACAAAAACACCATTTGGATACTTGTGGCTTGTAGCATAGGTTTTCAAATAAAATAAATGCACCCAAATCTAATAAATGTCAATACACTTACCTAGAACATTGACATACCCATTTTCTCTTCAATAGATCATATGGGGACTGGAAATCAATGTTTAGTTTTGTAACAAGAGATGAAAAGTGAAGGGTTGGCCCAAGACAAGATATAACTCCTTTGCAATGTAAGTGGATCCTTTAGAATAGGGGTACTTACGGCCTTGATGGGAGTTAGTGGTGCTGGAAAAACTACCCTTATGGATGTCTTGGCTAGTGTGAGCTGGAATATTTCACCTCCTATGGATAGAAAGGGATTCCACTGGTCTGAATGGTTTAGATCTAGAACAAATAGAAGACAGAGGTTGAAGACTCTCCCTAGAGGCCGTAGATACTATTGGGATGCGCACCCTAACGGTCCTTAAGGTGGGTAACTCCGCAGGTTTTGACTCAAAATAGTCTTAGGGGTGTCGGGGGGTTAGTCAAAGTCCTCTGTTGTAATAAACCCATGGTTTAAGTCCAGGGTTTAGGGTTCGGGGTGCCCATGGTTTGAATCTATGTTTTGTAAATAGTGCGCTGTATAAATAGGCACTTGTGTAAAGAAGAAAGGTTAGGTTTTTGGATGTAAGAAGAATCAAGGCAAGCGAAAGCTATTTGTAAAGAGAAGGTTAAGTCCCAGCTGTGTGCGTGGACGACCTCTGCAGCTGTGTGTGCAGAGGGTTTTGTAAGTGATTAGAATATCTACAGCTGTGTGCGCAGAGGCCTGCTACTGTGTGCGTGGATTTTAAGGACTTGAAGGGATCTGCAGTTGAGTGCGCAGATCAGAACTGTGATTTTGTAGCAAGTTGAATAAAATACAGTTCTGTGGACGTAACCCCTACACTGGGGGTGAACCACGTTATATCTGGTGTTGTGGTTCTTGTGCTATTTTTGTTTCTGTTTATCTTTTATGCATTAATAACTAAATATATCTAATAAATAATATCACTGCTAATAAATAGCTTCGCTGTGAATTCCCAGTAAAGGGTTAAGCAAGTCACTGTGTGTTTATCCATATGCGAAGTTATATATAATTGTCTAAGATCTGTGTTAATTGGTTATAGATTGTTAAAGACTAAAGGTACAGTAATATCCCTCTTCTGCTTGCAGAAACCTGATTCTGCGGCACCCCATAGCTGTTTTGGGTGAGACTGCAACCTACGCACAGGTTGTTGCCGAAAGGGCCAACAATGTGGGTCTTTTGTTGGTGCGAAGCAAAAGGTTTAAACCCGGGTCTGCCCTATTGCCCAACAAAGTGGTTCCGTTGCCGGTTGAACTCAGTATCTGCTCAAGAGGGGTTTATGTCGTACCTCAAGGGCTATGTTCTGGAGGCCCTCTATGAAGGAAATCAGTGATTGGCTTGACGAGACTTATCTGAAATTCGTTGAGCAAGAGAACAAAAATCCGCGTTGTAGCGCAAGTGAATTTTTACAAAGGTATGTTTTTTGTGATGATTATGAAATTTTCTTTGGTAGTATCCACATATAGTTGCACCAGTGGTTATCCAGGTTGGCTGAGAGAAGAATGAACTTTCGCGAAGGGCAGTTTTCTGTTTGGACCCCCGCAAGAGTCAATTTAATGAAAAGCGTGAACAACGAGATATCCCACGCGGTTGATTTTTGGACCACGCGAACCCTTGAGGCCTTCGTGACAGATTTCACCATCGACACGAGCACTTCCTTTAGCAAATTCGAGCGATAGTTCTTCCAAGGACCAAGGGGTAAGATTTTAAATTCATTTAGTTTGAGAATTAAAATGCTATTGGCTGAGAAAGGAATATTGTTGTTTGAATCAGACTGTTAGATTTTGTATTACTAACATATGTTTGCTAGTGACAACACCTTCACTAAGCAAAGTGGGTTTCTGCGAAGTGGAAAAAGGTACAAGCGTGATTTAGGATCCTATTCCTTTGGACAGGATACCATGCCTTCCCCTATCGATCCCAAAGAGTTAGACCCTAAAGAAAACCCTTCAGTTGGAAACCCTCCGGTAACCCCGCAGCGCAGCCCCATTATCCCTGAAATTTCGTCGCAGTCTAAAAGTCACTCTAGCTTGAGCATTCCTGTCACAGGACTGTCTACCCTAGTAAATCCCCCCCGTCGACTTCCTATCCCCCTCCCAATCCTCCTAGATCTACCATGGCCCACCTGACTGATGACATTAAGCTCCCTGTTTTCAAAGGAAATGGATTAGAAGACCCAGAACAGTTCTTGTTTTTATGTGAAGCGGTGTGGAATGCTAAGAAGATTACAGATCCAGCTGTAAGAAGCACGCAACTCGTTACTTCTTTCAGGGACCGGGATTTGACCTTGTTCATGAAATTCTCCAGCACTCAGAGTCATGCTTTAGATGACATTAAAGAAGTAATCATCAAAGAGTTTAAGAAGCCCAAATATAAGTCGCAGTGTATTACTGAGTTGAAGGAGATTCAGCAGCGGCGCGGCGAATCGGTGTGGGACTTTGACCAGAGGTTCAAATTTCTACTGGACCAAGTCAGTTTCACCATTAGTCCTGCATAGCACAAGGAATGGTTTATTGCAGCATTGTTACCACATATCAGAACCCCACTCATGCAATAGAAGGTTGCTGACCAGCAGGAGGCTCTGGAAATCGCAATGAAGCTTGAGACCGCCCCTGTCGAAGATAATTCTAGTATCGTTTAAATCCAGACGCATTTGGTTGCGATGGCTCTAGAGCTTCGCGATATGAAGAAAGGAAAAATAGGCCACGAAGAGGTTTGGTGTATGCAATGTCAGACCGAAGGTCATGACAAGGAACGGTGCCCTCTGGTAAGAAATTACCTGAATACTAGTGCACCAAACCCATTTCCACCACAAGTTCTATATTGTGAGTTCTGCAGAATAATAGGTCAGCATCGACCTGAGGACTGCTACCTCCTGCAAAGGTATGGCCAAGGACCTAAGAACCCCTATTGTAACTTCTGTAAGTCTGTAGGACATAATGAAGATGAGTGTCGCACCTATGATGCCTACCGGGTGCACAATTAGGGACCGAGTAATGATGGCTACGGTTACCGGGGTGGTGCTCCTGGTAGGGGTGCTTTTGGAGGTCATGGTGGTATGGCAGGATGAGGCAGAGGCCAGTTGGTGTGTTACAACTGTAACCAGGCCAAGCATCTAGCTAGGGATTGTCGGAACCCCACCACGACATGTCGGTATTACCGCGCAGTAGATCATGTGATTGAGCAGTGCCCCCAGCTGATAGCTAAGATTCAGGCACAAAATAGTACCCCTCCCCAGAACGTCCAACTGATTTCCGCCAAGCCAAGACCTGTTGTAGCCATCAATGTTGTTACCCGAAGTGGAGCTACGACGCACATGAAGAATACGACGAAGCAGCCTGACGAGGCTTGGGTTCATAAGGCTCCTGAGAAAATCCCAGCATTTGATGTCGCACAGGAAAAAGAGACATTTATGGAAGTCAAGAAATATTTTGCTGGCCCTAGCACATTAGTCGCACCTGCGCAACCCCTCAACGGCTATTGCAACCCCAAGAAGCTTCGTTGGATAATGTAAGTACACTGTCCTCCTTTTTGCAGAGTTGCCTTAAGCTCTTAAGAAATCAGGATGCTTTGAATGAGCTGCAGAAAGTCATTGCTTCCTGGGAACCTCAACAAAGCTATGGTCAGGACAAAACTGTTCATAGAGTCCAAAGAACTGGCAGGGAAATGAGATTGAATGCTCAGATAGGAGAGTATGATATGACCGATGTCATTCTGGATTTAGGATCGGAAGTCAATATCCTAACCAAGCAAACTTGGGAGAAAATGGGGAAACCTGCCCTTGCTTGGTCCCCTACACAGTTGAGGTTAGCCAATCAGCAGAAGATTGTGCCCCTAGGACGATTCTCTAGTGTCCCAGTAGATCTTGATGGAGTCTATACTGTAGCAGACTTCGAAGTTATCGATCTCATTGATGACACTAATCCCTATCCCACCTTGTTAGGAATCGAATGGGCCATGGAAAATGATGTAGTCATTAACCTTAAGAAGAGACAGATGACCTTCGAAGGGAAAGACTTGAGAGTCATCATACCCCTGGACCCGTCACAAGGAGAAAGGTATACAAAACCACTACGAGCTGAAGATCAGGATGACCTGGAGCACATCTATAATATCACCGTGAAGGAAGAAGATGATTAGGATCCTCCTGTCGAAGGTTGGGAGTCTGGTAGCTCCTGTATGACGGACTCTGAGGATGACTTAGAAAGTTGGAAGAACCGATTATATGAGCTCCATGGACATAGATGTGCCAAGATTACCATGTCCCTCAGATGGCTCAGTGCACAGCCAAGAGCTCTACCTGTTTTTGATGGTTTGACAGACCTTGAACAGTTTATTGTACAATTCTTAGGCCAGAAACCTGAGTCACAGAAAATGGAGGCTCTGGAGTCAGCATTCAGAGCTACAGCAACCAGATGGTGGAACAGCCATAAGAAATACATTCCTAGTTGGGAAATTTGTCAGAGGTTCCTTCGCCTGCGATTTTTGGATCAGCTCTAGGAGGTGTGAAGCACGTTTGATGGAAAGCGTAGCCCCCAGGAACATTTAGCGTAGTGCTATAACGCATGGACGCATGTACCGCAGGAAGAATGGGTACATCGGTTTGTGCATACCTTGGCAACGACAGCAAAAAATTGGTACGCGGACGCTGAGCTTCGCGAAGATATTGTAAGTTGGGATTGTCTTGTTGATAGTTTTGTCCGTACTTTTTCTACTAATGAAGTGTGTCCAGCTTTAGATGTGGCTATCAGGCTGATCCATACTAAGGTATTTGATGATCAAGAAGTTGTAGAATATCAACCTGATTGGAAAGCACAAGAAGCTCATGTCGTAGAATGTTATAACATCGCAATTGACGAGGATGATGATCCGCGCAACATTGATATTCCTGAATCCAAAGGCCATTGCGATGTCCAAGGACCAGCAATCGAAGCTCCTGAAGTGACTCAGCCCCTGAAGATGTAGACAGTCAACATTGGATCAGAAGAGTAGCCTAAGTATGCTACCATTGGAGATTATTGGGATGAAGAGATGGTAAGCAAAGTAACCCAACTTCTTCATGAATATCAGGACCTATTTCCAACGAAGTTCTCAGAGATGAAAGGTATCCTAGGTGATATTGGTGTTATAAAGATCCCTTTGAAACCTGATGCAAAGCCAGTGAAACAACACCCTTATAGGTTGAACCCTAAATATAAGGAAAAAGTTCGGATGGAGCTGGATAAGATGCTTGCTACAGGAATTATTGAACGAGTTGAAGAATCCGAGTGGGTCAGTCCGATGGTGGTGCAAGAGAAGAAGACTAAGGGTGAAATCCGCATCTATGTTGATCTGAGAAAACTGAATGATTTGAGAAAACTGTGTTGATCTGAGAAAACTGAAATCCCCACCCCCTTTACAGACGAAGTGTTAGACAATGTCGGGGGTCAAGAAGTGTACTCTTTTACTGATGGATTTTCAGGTTACCATCAAATTAGAATTGCTCCAAAGGATCGACACAAGACAACCTTTGCTACAGAAATGGGATCTTTTCAGTACACTGTGATGCCCTTTGGTTTGAAGAATGCCCCTGCTATGTTTTCATGAGTAGTTATCTCTGCATTTAAGGAATTTATACATAAATTCTTAGAAGTTTATTTTGATGATTGGACCATCTTTGGGCTGGTAAAAGACCATATAAATAGTCTAATATTGATGTTGGATAAGTGCAAACAGCACCAGATCTCCTTGAATTTGAAAAAATGCATATTTTGTGCACCTTTTGGAATTCTGCTTGGCCATATTGTATGTAAACAAGGATTGATGATGGATCCCGCGAAGATAGCTATTATTGTGAACTTGCCACCTTTGAAGTCCGTTAAAAAGCTTCGCACTACGCTTGGTCACATGGGATACTACAGGAAATTGATCAAAGGCTATGCCCAGATCACTGCTCCGATGGAGAAACAGTTGAAAAAAGATATCAAATTCGATTGGACACCTGAGTTCCAAGAAAGCTTGG
This sequence comes from Pseudotsuga menziesii, assembly GCA_001517045.1. Lineage (NCBI taxonomy): Eukaryota > Viridiplantae > Streptophyta > Pinopsida > Pinales > Pinaceae > Pseudotsuga > Pseudotsuga menziesii. The sequence goes on along the minus strand of LPNX010327775.1, from coordinate 13,813 downwards.
ATATTTTGAAGGAAAATATGGTTACTGCCCCTATCCTAGTATTCCCTGACTGGAATAAGGAGTTTCATGTGCATGTCGATGCATCCTCCATTGCTCTGGGTACTATGCTGGCTCAGTCAGGTGTAGGTAATATCGATCACCCTATTTCTTTTGCAAGCATAAAATTGTCCACAGTGGAGAAAAATTATACTACGACAGAATGCAAAGGTCTTGCTATGGTATATGCACTACAGAAGTTTTGACATTATTTGCTAGGATCTCATTTTAAGATGTTTACTGACCATTCTACTTTGAAGTATTTGGTTAACAAGCCTATGCTAGGTGGAAGAATATGCATATGGTTGATTCTGTTTCAGGAATATGATTTTGAGACCATCGTTAAGCCTGGAAGACTTAACCTAGGACCTGTTGATGTATATGTAACTTCGGAATGTATTCTTCTATGTATTGTAACCCGATGTTTATTCCAGGATGTTTCTATTATGTATTTGAGTCATGTGGTCATGCCTCGATGTTCCGATCGGGAGGATTATAATGTAAACAAGTCATATCAAGTCATTAGGTAAGTCCCCACTGTTTAGGGGCACTTGAGTTATTATACACTAATTAAGGTGTAGGCTCGAGTAGTAATTATTAGGTCAAGCCTACGTGTGAAATGGTAATTCAAGTGAACGGACTAATATAAATAGAGAGGGTGAGTCTCTCTATTTGTCACTTGGAAATTAAATCACTTGCTCTCTCAAGTGTGGCACACTTTTGGAGAAGGAAATTCTTTGGCTTGACATAAGACAGAAGGCTGTTGTTGTGTTGGGAGGTCATCTTACTGTTTTGGGTTCACATCTTGTGGTGATACTATCTTAGAGGAAGTTGAGGGGTTTTCTCCATTTATGGTTTCCCCTCCTAAAATCTTTGTGTCTCTTGTCTCTTGTGATGTGCTTATGTGATTGCTGTGCTTGTTATTCTCTCAGTGAAAATATCTTATCATAATGCTAGCTTAAATGTTGAAAATCTAACATGGTATCAGAGCTAACCTGAGAAGAAGACACTGTGCAGCTGCGGAGGCTAAGGCTTCCTTGTTTGTGGATATTTCTCCACTATTTTTCACCAAAAGTAAGGTGGACTCACTCTCCTCCCTAGAGCGCATCTTTCTGTCGAAACAGAATTCAATTCGGAGGATTTTCAGTTTTGGACCTGTCACTGGGGCAAGAAATTAGGGCTTTTTATAGAAGAAGAATTTTTCAGTGAGCCCAGTCCTGGATTGTTCTCCTCTCCAAAATAGAAGTTAGGAACAATTTTGAAGGAATTTGGGTGGACAGAACTTCAGAAAAGCAAAACCCTAGTTGCTCCTGAACCAGCCCTGCAGGATTTCAGCTCAAGTTCAGATTTGACATCTTGAACCTGGTAAGATCTAAAATCTCTTGTATTTCTATTTGAGGTTCTTATTTAAAGATGTCTCATCATGCCAAGCTTGATGAAAATCTTGAGGGGGCTGATAACTTCCGAGCCTGGAAGTATAGGATCTCCCTGGTCCTGGAAGAGAATGAACTTGACTCCTACATTCATGAGGAGATTCCAGCTCCAGAGGGAGATGAGGCAAAGGCCTTACATAAGAAGAATATGGTTATGGAAAAGAGGATCATTGCTGATTCTATTAAAGATCATCTCATCCCATAGGTGTCCTCTCTTAAGACACCTAAAGCTATGTTTGATGCCCTAACCAAATTGTTTGAAGGAAAGAACATCAATCGGAAGATGACCTTGAGGAACCAGCTGAAGAATGTGAAGATTCAGAATGCAGAAACAATCCAGTCATACTTCACAAGAGTTTCTCAAATCAAATAACAATTAGAAGCTGTTGATGAAGAAGTGGAAAATGCGGAGATTGTCATGACTACATTGAATGGCCTCCCTAGGTCATGGGATGCTTTCATTCAAGGTATCTGTGCAAGAAAGAAGCTAGTCAAATTCAGCATACTGTGGGAAGAATGTTCTCAAGAAGAAGCATGGATAGCAGCTCGATAAGAGAAGATGGGAAGTGAAGACCAAGCTCTTACAGTTCGCTCCAAGGCTCACTCCAAGAAAAGCAAAAGAAGACCTCATTTCTCCAAAGGTAAGGATTCTCATCCTAGAAGAGATCTTTCAAAATTAAGATGTTATACATGTGATGAGATAGGGCATTTTGCAAAAGACTATCCTAAGAACAAGGGCCACTCTCAAAAGAAGAAGGGGAACAAAAGAAGACATCATGCTCATGCTGCAGAGGATGATGAACCATCCAAGAAGAGATCCTGATATGAAAGTGAAGATTCTTCAAGCGAGGATGAATATGTTTTGATATCAGCTCTCACAGGTAACATTACTCATGGAAGTGATGATTGGTTGATAGATAGTGGTGCTTCCAAACATATGACGGGATTCAAGGAATCTTTTGTGAGATTGTCAAAACATGAATCACCTCACAAGGTGAAACTAGGAGATGACTACCAATATCCAATAAAAGGTAGTGGGGAATCATCATACAAGCTAGAATCTGGTAAGTCTCTAACAATGAAAGAAGTATTGTTTGTTCCAGGACTTAAGAAGAATCTTCTATCCATTTCAGCATTGGATGCAAAAGGAATGCGGGTAGCATTCATAGATGGTCAAGTCATCATGTGGCCTAAAGGAAAGACTATCGATGATGCGGTAGTGATTGGATAACAAGAAGGAGGCTTGTACAAATTGAAGGGACATCTAGAACAAGACTTGACTCATGATACAGTAGAGCCAAATGAACTTTGGCATAGAAGACTTGCACATGTGCATTACAGAGCACTACCTATTGCAAGTAAATCTGTCGAAGGTCTTCCAGAAATTCAAGCAAAACATGAAGGGGTCTGCAAAGGATGTGCGAAAGGAAAGAATACAAAGAAGACATTTCCAAGCAGTGAAAGAAAAGCCAAAATCATTCTAGAGATCATCCACTCCGATGTATGCGGGCCTATGCCATCAAACTCACTTAGCGGGTATGCATACTATGTTTCTTTTATTGATGATTTTTCTAGAAAGACATGGATTTATTTTATTAAGAACAAAGATGAAGTATTCAGCAAGTTCAAGGAATTCAAAGCCTTGATCGAGAATCATACTGAAAAGAAGATCAAGACCATTAGATCAGATAATGGTGGAGAATTCATTTCGAATGAATTCAAGGAGCTATGCAAAGAATCAGGGATTAAGAGGGAGTTGTCAACTCCCTATAATCCACAACAGAATGGGGTTGCAGAACGAAAGAATAGAACTATCATGGAAGCTGCAAGAGTTATGCTTCATGATCAAGATCTACCTATGCATCTTTGGGCTGAAGCTGCCAGAACAGTTGTTTATGTACAGAACCATACTCCACATAGAGTACTTGAGAACAAGACTCCTGAAGAAGTATTCTCCGGAAAGAAAATGGAAGTCAGCCACCTTAGAATATTCGGTTGTCCAGTGTACATACATATTCCAAAAGAGAAGAGAACAAAGTTAGACCCTTCAGGAAGGAAGGGCATATTTGTGGGATACTCTGAAAGCTCAAAGGCTTACAGAATCTACTTTCCAGGATTCAAGAAGATTGACATCAGCAGGGATGTAACATTTGATGAAGGTACAGACTACAACAAATCCAGAAAAAGACCTGCTGAAGAACCTGAAGAAGCGGAAGCAGAAGCACCCAGGATCCATGATACAATTATGAATGAAGAAGACCTATAGATCCACCTCTGGAGAAGAATCCTCATAAGAGGAAACCTGCTTGGGTACGTGAACTTATCCAAGGTGTGGAAGGATATGGGGCTCCAGAAGAGAATCACAGAGAAAGAAAGAGGACAAGATCAAATTCCAGGTATGTAGCTTTACTATGTGATTTCATTGACAAAGAACCTTCCAGTTATGAAGAAGCGGCAGATCAGAAAGAATGGAAGGATGCTATGATAAAAGAGTATCAATTGATCATGAAGAATGATGTTTGGGATGTTGTCCCAAGACCAAAAGGGAAGTTAGTAGTTACTTCCAAATGGATCTACAAGATCAAGCATGCTGCGGACAGTAGCATTGAAAAGTACAAGGCAAGATTTGTAGCTCGAGGATTCTCTCAGAAAGAGGGAGTAGACTATGAAGAGACCTTTGCACCTGTAGCCAGATACACTTCCATCAGAACAGTCCTTTCTCTGGCTGTAGTAACGAAGTGGAAGATACACCAGATGGATGTCAAGACTGCTTTCTTGAATGGTGTAGTAGAAGAGGAAGTGCATGTAGAACAGCCACTCGGTTTTGAGACACATGACAGAGAGTCTCATGTGTGCAGATTGAAGAAAGCCCTGTATGGTTTGAAACAGGCACCCAGGACCTGGTACAGCAGGATTGATAGCTTTCTATCCAGTTTGGGCTTTACCAAGAGTAAAGCAGATTCCAACCTTTACTATAAGGTTGAAGATGGCAACCCTGTGATGCTTCTACTGTATGTAGATGATCTATTTGTGATAGGTACAGATGGGTTGATTGCTGATACGAAGAGAAAGCTTGCTGCTGAGTTCAAGATGAAGGACTTGGGGATGATGCATTACTTTCTAGGTATGGAGGTGTGGCAGAGTACAGATGGAATCTTCCTTGGACAAGGGAATGTTGGAGACATTTACCATCATATTCACTCTTTCGGTCAAATTGGCCTAGTTAAACCACTATCCTAAGTTTAATTGACATCAGTGGAGCATTAATTACCACCATCCCAGTCATCCTCATGCCTACCTATAGTCAAGGAGGCTAACTTAGCCTTCCCTACAGTCAAGGAGGCTAACTGGAGCACTCCAGGGGTGATCTGTGTGACATTAATGCACCTGCATGCTAACTGATGGTTACTTTCAGTTCAACCAATCAGTTACAGTCAGTTAAGGCGCCTCCATTTATTAAATATATTATTTAATGATTATTTAATGATTATTTTATTATTATTTAATGAACTAGAGCTAACAAGGCACCTTCACCAACTTCTGATGGTCAGTTCAGCTTCAGTTAACCTCATCAGGGTTTATTGGAGTCATGCAGTACTGGCACTTGATGGTTGGTTTCTATGACATGTGTTTGATCTCCTTCAGTTGAGATTAAGTCATTAATTGCACTCCAACTTTAGTTAGGGACTGGTGAGTCAATTAGAGTTTTTGTCAAGTGGTTAACTGAGTGAGATTGCATGGCAAAGAGTCAGTTAATCTAGACTCACTTATGGAATTCAAATTGTTCCCTTAGGCATTCGAATTCTTCATGGAGTTAAGCCATTACTCCTGCATGGGAATTGTAACCCTTTATTGTTTATAAAATATACAGAGAGGAAACCTATTCTGGTTCCAATTATTGCTAATTCATGAGTAATTTGTTAATTATTCTTTGATGATTTTGATTCCTAGTTCCTAGATCATGTGCAAGAATTAATATGGTATCAGAGCTTACGGTGGGACGAATATCAATATCTCAAGAACAAGCCATGAAATGTGAGCAATAGCTCAATTTATTTATTTTTCCCCTTATGTTTTGATTTTCAGGTTTCTACAGGTGAAGCATTTGCTACAAGCAAATCCAGATGGCCTCCTCAGCCTCCTCAGTACCTTTTTTGACTCCATACAATTTCCACACATGGAAACTCAAAATGGAGCATCAGCTGAAATGCAAAGGACTCCACAGAGTCACCATGGACACTGAACCGGAGCCTGGAAATGCCGTAGAAAAATCAATATTCTTCAACAAAAAGGATGAAGCCTTCGGTTTCTTGTGCCTCTCTATTTACGATGATCTTCTCTTCCATCTTACGGATATGAATACACCGAAAGAAATATGGGACAAATTGGAATCACTGTATGGAAAGCATGATGACATGAGAGTTTATCAACTCGAAAATGAACTCATGTCTCTCCAACCTTCCAATTTCGAGACTCTGAATGATTTCTTTACAAAGTTCAAGAATATAGTTTTTCTCTTGAAGCAATGCAAAGTGGACAAGGAAGATGATCAGCTCATCCTAGCCATCCTCTCCAAACTCGGAGCTGATTATTCAGTTTTTGTTTCTACATTCCGTGCAGGGAAGCTCACAAATCCCAAATGGAAGATGCCTACACTCGATGCCTTCATTGAGTCCTTAACTAGTGAACATGACAAGCTTGTCCAGATGGGGATCATCCGATCTTCCTGTGACCAAGCCCTCCATGTCATGGGGCCCAAAGATGTGAAAGGTAAAGGTAAGCAGCAGAAAAATCAGAAAACTAAGTTTGATGCTCCAAAGCCTAAACTTGAAAATCAGCAGCATGATGAATCTTCCGGTTCAAGGAAGAACAAAGGAAAAGGGCACAATGGGAAAGAAAGAGTCAAGTGTTCTTACTGTGGGAAGGGTTTTCACCCTAAATATGCTTGCATGAAGAAAAATCTTGATGAAGCAACCTCTCTCCTTGAGAGGAATCACATCAATCTTTCGGAGAGCTTTCGGAGGAGAGATCAACAAGACCGAGAACCACAGCATGAGAAAGGTCATGCCCTCATGGCAAGCACTTCGAAGTCCAAATCAATGCTGATTGACAGTGGAGCTTCGAATCACATGATGGATGAAAAAGACTCCTTTTCATCCTTGGATACCAGCAAATCCATCCCCATCCACTTGGGAGATGACTCCACCATCATTACCAAAGGACAAGGTACTGTAGATCTAGAAAATGGTTTTTTTTCTAATGTTTTGTATGTACCGTCTCTAGCAGCAAATATCCTTAGTGTCTATCAAATGACACATACAGGAATGCCTAAGAGAGTCTCTTTCATCCCTAATGATGTTGAGATAACAGAAATTTCATCCGGGAAACTCATTGCAAAAGGCCATGCAAATCATCATGGAAAAGCCTATGAGTTCTCTCATTTTGATGCGGATGAAAAGCCCACCGCTTTGCTAACTCATGGAAATGAGGTTAGTAGGTTGTGGCATGAAAGGTTTGGCCATCTTAATTTCAAATATTTGCAGCAATTACAGAAACATTCCATGTTTGAAGGCCTTCCGGTCATCAAGGCAACTACGGGAGTCTGCAAGGGCTGTGTGATTGGAAAGCACCCTGAGCACAAGTTCGATCGGGGGAAGGCAAACCGAGATACAAGCATATTGGGGCTGATACATTCTGATATCATTGGTCCAATGCCTGTCACATCCATGAATGGATCAAGGTACCTCCTTACCTTTATTGATGATTTTTCAAGATATACATGGGTTTTCTTCCTCAAAAAGAAATCAGAGGTATGTGAAAAAATTTCTGAATTGAAGGCTTTGATCGAAAATGCCTCTGGGCTTAAGATCAAGATACTGAGATCTGATAATGGAGGGGAGTATGTCAGTAATGAGTTTCTATCCATATGCTCCCAAATTGGTATTCAGGTCCAACATTCAATTCCCTACACTCCCCAACAGAACGGTGTAGCGGAAAGGAAGAACCGGTCTCTCAAAGAGATGACCACATGCATGTTGGAGTCAAAGAATCTTGCTGCAAATTTGTGGGATGAAGCCATGCATGCTGCAGAATTCATTCAGAACAGGGTGCCACATTCATCAGTGAAAGGTAAGACTCCTTTCGAAGCATACTTTGGACACAAGCCTGATGTGTCTAACCTACGGGTGTTTGGGTCCACTACATGGGCCCGGATTCCGCTTGATAAAAGAAGGGTTTTGCAACCGCAGAGCATAGAATGTCTGTTTATTGGATATCCTGATGAATCTAAAGGATTCAAGCTGCTGGATATCAAGACCAAACAGATCATCATCGAGAGAAGTGTCAAGTTCGATGAGCCTCTTCAGGAGGTGGAACTAGTGGAGGAGAAAACTGCTGAAATTTCTTCCTATTCCACTGAATATTTGGATGATGAAATTGGGGATGATGACCCTGATTTGGATCCTTTGATTTCTGATATCAGTGTGCCAAAAACATAAGATACTGAATCATAACCTGAAGTGAAAAATCATCTTCCTACATGGGCCCGACAGACACTCTCCTCCGCAAGAGACACCATTGGAAATCCGGATGATCCAAGGAGAACCCGGTCTGATTTCCAAAGAGCAGGTATTGCACTCTCTTGTTCTGATATTTTTCTGTCCAAAACTTGCTATTTGATGATTAGTTCAGATCCAAAATCCTACTACCATGCTCGGAAGGATCCGAGATGGCAAGTTGCCATGGATGAAGAGATGAATTCTCTTCAGAAAAACACTACTTGGGAGCTAGTTCCTCTTCCTCCGGGAAGGAAATTGGTTCAATGCAAGTGGGTGTTTCAGACAAAGGTTGCTGCTGATGGAAGCACCTGCAAATATAAGGCAATTCTGGTAGCAAAAGGTTTCTCTTAGGTCCAAGGAGTGGACTACCATGAGACCTTTGCACCGGTTGCAAAAATGGACTCCATCCGCCTTGTTTTGGCTATTTCTGCATCCAAGCACTGGGAGGTGCATCACATGGATGTTAAGTCAGCCTTTCTGCATGGAGATATTCATGAGGAGATATACATGAAGCAGCCTAAGGGCTACACCACTGATCCATCTTTGGTTTGCAAGCTAAAGAAGTCACTATATGGGTTAAAACAGGCCCCAAGAGAGTGGTATTCCAAGATGGATGCCTTCCTTCTCTCGCAAAACTTTTAGAGATGTAGATCAGATCCAAATGTGTATTTACAGCAGAATCATGGTCATCTTATTAGTATTGTTTTATATGTTGATGACTTACTGATCACAGGTAGCACAGTTGCCTCCATTTCAGCCATCAAAACTGCTCTCCACAATGCCTTTGAAATGAGTGATTTGGGGCTTCTAAAACAATTTTTGGGGCTCGAAATCGAGCAAAATTCTGATGGGATTATGGTCACTCAGTCAAAATACATTTCAGACCTGTTAGTAAAGTTTAACATGGCTTAATGTAGACCTACACCATTCCCTTTCCTTTCAGGGATCAGCCTTGAAGAAGGAAAAAGCACACCTCCCATGGACTGCACTATCTATCGACAACTGATTGGTAGCTTGTTGTACTTGACACATTCTAGGCCTGATATTTGTTATGCCGTGAATGCTGTATCAAGATACATGCAGCAGCCTCATGATATTCATTGGAAGGCAGCCAAGAGGATCCTCCAGTACATTCAGGGAACTAGGACCTACGGCATTCACTATGCTGCAGACTCCGAGCTAGAGCTGGTTGGATACACAGATTCCGATTGGGCGGGTGATTCTATTGATCGGAAGTCAACTTCTGGATATGTATTCATGTTTGGTGGTGGCCCTATTTTCTGGTCAAGCAAAAAGCAGGCTTCCATAGCACTATCTTTAGTAGAGGCCGAGTATCGAGGAGCGGTGAATGCTTGCATCCAATCAGTTTGGTTGCAAGGCATTCTTTCAGAGTTTGATCTTGGTAGTACTATGTCCACTGTCCTCTTTTGTGACAACCAGAGTGCTATTAAGATATCCACGGATCCAGTTACCAGGCAGAGGACCAAACATGTAGAGATTCACATGCACTACATCAGGGAGCTAGTGCATGACAGGACCATCATTCTGCAATACTGCTCGACTGATGAGCAGATTGCAGACATCTTCACCAAGAGCTTCTCAGAAAAGAAGCTCACTTACCTCCGTTCACTATTGGGGGCGAGTTCATCAGGGTGATCCAGACTACTTTCAGTGTTCATCTTGAGGGGGGGTTTTGTTCCCACTGGGTTTTCCCTCTTTTCCTCACTTAGTTTGTTTTTAGCATTGTTTCAGTTGCTTTATTGTACAGGGTGACCTATGGCCTTAGTTTCCAGGGCCCTAGAATTTTTATGCACCTATGTTTTCTAACTCTTCCTGAGTATAGCTTAAGGGGGGGTGTTGGAGACATTTACCATCATATTCACTCTTTCGGTCAAACTGGCCTAATTAAACCACTATCCTAAGTTTAATTGACATCGGTGGAGCATTAATTACCACCATCCCAGTCATTCTCACGCCTACCTACAGTCAAGGAGGCTAACTTAGCCTTCCCTACAGTCAAGGAGGCTAACTGGAGCACTCCAGGGGTGATCTGTGTGACATTAATGCACTTGCATGCTAACTGGTGGTTACTTTCAGTTCAACCAATCAGTTACAGTCAGTTAAGGCGCCTCCATTCATTAAATATATTATTTAATGATTATTTTATTATTATTTAATGAACTGGAGCTAACAAGGCGCCTTCACCAACTTCTGATGGTCAGTTCAGCTTCAGTTAACCTCATCAGGGTTTATTGGAGTCATGCAGTATTGGCACTTGATGGTTGGTTGCTATGACATGTGTTTGATCTCCTTCAGTTGAGATTAAGTCATTAATTGCACTCCAACTTTAGTTAGGGACTGGTGAGTCAATTAGGGTTTTTGTCAAGTGGTTAACTGAGTGAGATTGCATGGCAAAGAGTCAATTAAGCTAGACTCACTTATGGAATTTGAATTGTTCCCTTAGGTATTCGAATTCTTCATGGAGTTAAGCCATTACTCCTGCATGGGAATTGTAACCCTTTATTGTTTATAAAATATATAGAGAGGAAACCTATTCTGGTTCCAATTATTGCTAATTCATGAGTAATTTGTTAATTATTCTTTGATGATTTTGATTCCTAGTTCCTAGATCATGTGCAAGAATTAATAGGGAAGTATGCAGTAGAGATCCTGAAGAGATTTGGGATGATGGACTGCAAGGCTATGGCTACACCTATGGCATCGAACCTGAAGCTATTGAGTGATGCTTCTTCAGAGACGGTTGATGCTACGATGTATCGTCATATGATTGGGTCATTGATGTACCTGACAAACACGAGACCAGATATTTGCTTTGCTATGAACACCTTGAGCCAGTACTTGGCAGATCTGAGAAGTGTTCACTTGGTTGCTGCAAAGCATATTCTGAGGTACCTGAAGGGTACAATTGATTATGGGCTCAAGTATGATGTGAATCAGAAGATTAACCTGGAGGGCTATGCTGATTCTAATTGGGCAGGCAGTGCCATCGACATGAAGAGTACTTCAGGATGTTGCTTCAGTATGGGATCAGGTGTGATCTCTTGGTTTAGCAGGAAGCAATCCTGTGTGGCACTGAGTACAGCTGAAGCAGAGTATGTCGCAGCTTGTTCAGCTAGTTGTGAGGCAGTATGGCTGTGGAAGCTACTGTCTAATATATTTGATCTCCAGTTAGATGCTACTTGTATACACTGTGACAACCAGAGTTTTGTAAAGCTGTCAGAGAATCCAGTGTTCCATGACAAGTCGAAGCATATCGAGATCAAATATCACTATATCAGGGATATGGTGCAGAGAGGAGCAGTGAAGCTCCTGTATGTTGCGACAGAGGAACAGATAGCTGATGTGTTGACGAAGCCATTAGCTAGGCTGAAGTTCGAGTACTTCAGAGAGAGACTTGGTGTTCTCCAGATCGAGGTTTCCTCCCAGAGACAGTGATGAGACCCAGAGCCATTCTGACATGGTGAGAGGATTGGTTCCTTCCATGGTCAGATGTAAGGGCTGAGCCATTCCGTCATGGTGAGAGGATTGGTTCCTTCCATGACTGATATGAGTGCTGAGATCCATAGCCATTCTGACGAGCAGGTAAGGTGTAAGGGCTGAGCCATTCTGTCATGGTGAGAGGGTTGCTCCCTTGCATGTCAAATATAAGTGCTGGCCATTCTGTCGAGTAGGACAGATATAAGGGCAATTTCCATTCTAGGAATGGAGGCACCTGGTCAGTTACCAGGAACACTCAGTGTAAAATTTGAGTATCCATTCTGATATGACAGAGGGATGTGTTCCCACTTGATCGGATGTAAGGGCTGAACCATTCTGTTCATGGCTAAAGGATTAAGTTCCTTCCATGTCAGATGTGAGTGTTGGCCATTCCGACGAGCAGGTCAGATGTAAGGGCAACTGCCATTCTCGAGGAGAATGGAGGCACCTGGTCAGTTACTAGGTAGCTCAGTCGAGGAGGACTGGGGGCCATTCTGATGTGACTGTAGTTTACTACAAGATCAGATGTGAGTGCATGCCTTTCCATCACCGTGATAGGATGTGTTCTTG
>LPNX010327773.1:111730-152728 GCA_001517045.1 Pseudotsuga menziesii | reverse complement strand
TGAAGAATTTGAATACCTAAGGGACAATTCGAATTCAATGAGTGAGTCTAGCTTAACTGACTCTTTGCCATGCAATCTCACTCAGTTAACCACTTGACCAAAGCCCTAATTGACTCACCAAACCCTAACTAAAGTTGGAGTGCAATAAATGACTTAATCTCAACTGAAGGAGATCAAACACATGTCATAGCAAACCAACCATCAAGTGCTAGTACTGCATGACTCCAATGAACCCTGATGAGGTTAACTGAAGCTCAACTAACCATCAGAAGTTGGTGGAGGCGCCTTGTTAACTCCAGTTCATTAAATAATAATAAATAATCATTAAATAATATATTTAATGAATGGAGGCCCTTAACTGACTATAACTGACTTGTTGAACTGAAAGTAACCACAAGTTAGCAATTAGGTGCATTGATGTCACACAGATCACCCATGGAGTGCTCCAGTTAGCCTGCTTGACTGTAGGAGAAGGCTAAGTTAGCCTCCTTGCCTGTAGGTAGGCATGGGAGTGACTAGGATGATGGTAATTAATGCTCCACTGATGTCAATTAAACTTAGGATAGTGGTTTAACTAACCCAATTTGACCGAAAGAGTGAGTATGATGGTAAATGTCTCCAACACATAGTCCGTGGCAAAATGTTGAATACTAAGGTTAATGTGGAGTGAAAAGATGCCAACATGTGTTGGAAATAGAAAAACCACCCTATTGGAGCAACAACACTTTGTAAAAAGTGATAAACCTGTTTCAAGGCACAAAGAGGGTGATATTAGTTAATTGGCATTTCAAACTATGCAAAAAGACCCACTTTATGAAATATAATTACTATAAATAGATTGAAAATTAAAACAAAATCACCATTTGAACTTTTGAGCCAAAAAAAGCAAAGTTTACCCTCTACCGTTGATCAATCATTGTGGACAATTGGACCGTCGAAATCGGAATCTGTCAACTTCAGGTAATTCTACACCCTAAGCTCGTCAAATTGATCCAAACAAATATTAGGTTTAAGTGTGAATTCAGTATTAAACAACATCCAAAACTATGGCAGTGCGCATTCGCGGGTTGCTAAGAGGGGGACTCGCGAATACGCTTTATATTCGCGGGTTGTCTAACTAGACAGCTGCAAATGATCCACGACCTACCTAAATAGACAATCACAAATACTGCGCAGTGAGAAAAACTTAAAAATATGCAAGATTTTTAAATTTTGATGTGGAAATACTGAATCCAAATGCTTGTATTTGCCAGGTAAAATATGGTTCTGGAGTGGAGAGAAAGGGAGCACGAAATAATGGATCAGGCGGTGCTCCAAAGTGCGCCCACCATACAAGCATTGAGGACTAGTGGGCTGCTGAAATTCTTTTGTACATCGCCCATGCGGGCCAATGTCCGCATACTAGAGTTCATGGTCAATTATTGGGATCATGAGATGGGGATGTTCAATCTTCAAGGTGAGACCTTACAGCTGACCGTGGAAGACATATATTTCATTACCGGGTTGTCACGATGGGGAGCACCGGTGAACTTGGAGGGCACTGGCAGGGGCGGTGACCCCTTAAGTGTCCAAAACTATGTAGACATATCCTGTACATCGGGTACTCAGAAGAAAGGAAGCAGCGTTCTAATTGCAGACATCCAGGATTTTACTTTCCAGGTATTAGCTAGTACCATTGTGAGACTTGCAGGATCAACAGGGTTACATATGGCCACCAGGAACCAAATGAGGGTGGTAGTTGATTGTTTTAGAGGTGCTCTCTATGATTGGTGCTTAGGAATTTCCCCCGTTATGATGAGGCAATTATCCGACTGCAAGAGAGGAAGACGCAAGAATTTTGGCTATGCAAGCATATTAGTGGCATTCTTCTTCGAGAGGGTACCAGCCATGAGCTCTGCCATACCACTACAGGTCAGATATCCACGTCAGCCAAGGCTGAGTCGGTGGGGAGACATCTTCCTCCATCAAGGAGGAGGAGACATAGTACACAGCGTATATGATGCTGACTTTTATACTTGGTGGGAACGAAAGCTGCCGGTGCTGGAGTAGTTCCCATACGCCGGGATGGACTTTCGAGGTGACCCCGACCTTGTCCTCCCTCTAGGAGGAGCATGGGGAGAGATAGGTAAATAATTTTTAATTATTTATCATTATCAGATTTTTATGAATTTTTCAAATGAGAAATATATACATATGTACAAGTCTTAATCCTATTCATGTATCAAAATGCAGATATTGGACCAGTCCGCCCTGAAGGACACCCTCGTATGTTCGTACGTCCTATCGTGGGTGAGGATCAGGGATTGATCAGAGTACTAGAGGGGAAGCTGGCCAGGCTAACCCAATGATTACCGACTATACGGATAGAGCATATCCCTGCAGCCATGCAGGAGTTCGTAGTTGGGGTTCCACCAGTTTGGCTACGTCTTTTCAGACGAGTGGCGAGAGCAGTGCTTGTATATATAGATGTGGTGGAGGCTACCGAGGCCAAGGAAGCTAAAGAAGCCAGGGTGCATAGAGATCATGGGGACCAAGGTGGTCCTAGTGTCCAGGGCGGTCCATCTTAGACCTATGGCATTTTGATGGACTATGATCCACATTTTTGTACATTTTGTATATGACAGGATCTATGGATCAGACTCGACCTATATACAGAAAGATATTTTACATATATATATATATATATATTGATGTTCGTTGTCGGCTTATTTACAAGTGTTTTTAATATGTTTGCTGTATATTTATGAAATGTGTGTGAGATGCCAATCCAAAATGTAATTAGCATATCCATTAGTCAATGAATTTTGGTTTCGTGGAATATGATTGAAAATAATAACTTCAAAATGTCTTTCCAATAAACGAATTTGCATGAACTGATGTAACAAGATAGGATTCCGTACCTGATAAGCTCGATTAAGCTGGGAAACTACCAACTGAGAATCCAAATGGACCTCAAGCTGGGTGATGCCACGTGACAAAGAATCCCATAGGAGCTCAATAACATCCCTATACTCAGCAACATTATTAGAAGCAGGACCTAGACAAGCACCTACCGCGGCAACAAGCTGTCCTGAGGGAGAATAGATAACCCATGCTGCCAAAGCTAGGTTACAAGTGTGACGACTGGCGCCATCAGCGAAACCTACATACATTTCAGAAGACATCTACAACAACCAACAAATAATATAAAAAACAAAACTGACAACCTATTGTACATAAAACATACATACAATAAAATACGAGAAAAAGTGCTAAGCTTAAGCATAGTACTTCTTCAGGTAGAGCCCATTTCTAGGCTCAGGCAGCTTATTCCCATCATAATCAACTAATTCATATGCGCCCTTAATTAATACCTTCGACACGACATAGGGTCCTAACCACATAGCCTTGAATTTTCCTGCCCCCAAAGGTTCTTTATCCTAGTCCCAAAGCAAGACAAGTTCCCCCTCAGAGAAAACCCTAGGTTTGATCGTTTTATCATATTGAGATTTAACCCTATTTTTATGAGTCTGATTAGTAGTCAACGCATCTCGACATTGTTCATCAAGGTGTTCTAAATATACCAAATGTTCCTCAAGCTTAGTCATATCACGTAACACATGGATGGCTATCTTCAAAGACGAGAGTTCGCATTCAATCGGAGTAACTGCTTCCACCCCGTGAATGAGTTGGAAAGGGGAATAACCCGTGGCAGTCTTAATATTATTTCTGTAAGCCCAAAGAGCAGGATATAACATGATGTGCCAATTAGAATGGGCTGCATCAATTGTCCGTTTAAGGATAGTTTTTAAAGTCTTGTTGACAGCCTCAACCTGACCATTTGCTTGCGGATAGTATGGAGAAGAATGTTCTTGTCTAAATCTGAGCATGGTAGTCAGTTCCGTCATCATGTTATTTTGAAAATGACTACCATGGTCAGTGACAATCACTTTGGGAATACCAAACCTTGCAATAATCTGATTGAAAACAAAGAAAGCTGTTGTTTCCCCGTTGTCTTTGAAAGTAGGCATTGCCTCTGCCCATTTCATAAAATAGTCAATAGTGACAATGATGTATTTATGTCCCCCAACCGAGACTGGGTTACAGGTCACGTAATCAATCCCCCATTTCATGAAGGGGCCTACTGAGACAACAAGAAATAATGGAGCAAGATGCGACCGCATCTTCCTGGTGTAAAGCTGACACGGATGACAGCGCTTCATGGCTTCCACACAGTCTTTAAAGATCATGGGCCAGAAATATCCAGCACGCAATATCTTCTGGGCCGTTGCTAACCCAGATAAATTACCCCCACATGCTCCGCTATGGGAATCATTTAAGACAATCTCCGCTTCCTCATGACTAAGGAAGCGACGCAAGACGAAATCTACCCCTCGTCGATATAATGTATCTCCTATAATGAGGTAGTTCTTGGCATGAAGGCGTAACTTACGTCGTTCCTCCCTAGAGTAAGCGGTAGGGTACTTCAAAGTCTGGAGATATATAAGAATATCCCTGTACCAAGGATCAAAGGTGGATATCAGGAAGATGTGCTCATTTGGGAATGAGTCATCTTCAACAACTACATTCTCTTCAGTGGGACATTCTGCTATTAGCTCAGCAAAAACTAAGGACTTCTTAGACTTAGCAAATTGGAAATCCAAGTCAAAATCCTGGAGAATGACTATCCATTTGTTAAATTTTCCCCCAACAATCCGTCGGGATAAAACATATTGGAAAGGATTCACATCCGCCACTACTGTGGTGGTCCTCAGTAAAATGTAATGACGTAACCTCTACACAGCATAAATAGCTGCTAAGGCTAACTTCTCGACGTGGGAGTATCTAAGCTCAGGTCCGGCCAAAGCATGGCTAAGTTAATAAATGACATTCTCAACGGTCTTATCGTCCTCCTGGACTAGTACTACCCCAATGGCCAACTCCGACACGGCCAGATATAATATAAAATCCCTAGAATAATCTGGTGGACGTAATAATGGTGCCGACAGCAAGGCTTTTTTCAATGCCTCGAACGCAAGTTGTGCAGTTTCATCCCACACAAATGGGGTGTCCTGTTTGAGCAAGCGCATGAAACCTTTAGTGATCTTGGCATAATTAACAATAAAACGTCGAAGGAAATTAGACTTTCCTTGCAGGCTTTGAAGTTGCATGAGAGAACGAGGAGGAGGCAGATTTACAATGGCCTCAATTTTCAAAGGATCCACTTGGATGCCTCTACTACAGACAATGAATCCGAGTAACCTTCCTGACTCGACGCAGAAAACACACTTGTGGGGATTCAAGCGAATTTTATAATATCTGCATCTTTCAAAGATCAACCTTAAATGATCTGGATGTTGGCTCCTCTTGCGAGAATGTGCGGTCAGATCATCCAGGTATGGTTCGACAATGGCCATAATGTCATGAAAATCAAAGTTCATAGCCCATTGAAAGGTTGCCCCAGCATTTTTCAATCCAAAGGACATTTTCTTATAAGCAAATGTACCCCAAGGGCAAATAAAAGCAGTTTTATGTTGGTCTTCCGGTTTGATTTGGATTTGATTGTAACCGGAGAAACCATCCATAAACGAAAACACCTCACTTTTCGCACATGCATCTATGATCTGTTCAATAAATGGTGTGGGGTAGTTGTCCTTAGGACAGGCTTTATTGAGGTCTCTGAAGTCTGTACAAACGTGAATAGTCCCTTGCTTTTTATCAATAGGAATAGGGTTGGACACCCATTCGTTCAAAGCTATGGGATATATGAAACCAGCCTTCAACAGCTTTTCAACTTCTGCCTTCACAGCCGCCGCTTTACGCAGGTTCATGGGTCTTAATTTTTTTCGAACTGGCTTGGAATCAAGATAGGTTCGGATTTCATGTTCAACAATAGATGGATCTATGCCTGGCATTTCCTCATATGACCAGGCAAAGACATCACAGAATTCCTTAAAAAGGGTAGTATAGATAGCAATCTCCTCTGGAGATCAGTTTGCACCTATATAAATGTTTTCCACAACATCTGGGTTCACAGAGATGTTAATAGGTATAGTGGCAGAAATGTTTGCCATATTCCTCGCAGCGAACACTCCTTCCGTAGGAAAAGGGTTGATAGGTGTATCAACATCTTCTAACAGTCTCACGCGAAACTCTTGGTTTTCTATCCTGCTTAGTTCTGGAAGAAAATAGGAGCGATGATGAAGATCCTCACAAATCTTATCACGTCCACTCATGGCTTCTAGAATAGCTTCATCGGAAGGTAAAACAGTGTCTAAGCAATCAATAGAATGTGAAGAGTTTTCCACCCATGCGGGCAAATAGACTTCTTCCAGATCATCTGAGACTGTTAGAGGATCTGGAATGGGATCAACAATGGCTTGCGTGATAGCTTGATAAGCCACCTCCACTGCTAATAAGGGCACTTCCAGTTCATGGGGAGTTGGGAGAACCAAGGGATCAGTCCTAGCGACAACCGTAGTGATGGACTTCCCCACACTAGTAGAACCAATGTAGTCAACCGGAGCTGGAAAATCAAATGTGCCCATCAGTGATGTGTACATTCCATCCCCCAAGCTCTGTGCAGCAGGTTTGACCTGATCAACCAATGGCATAGCGGACTCATTTGAATCTAAACGACCTTTTCGGGTAAAATCAAGTTGATCAACAGTAACCAACTTTCCCTCATGTGGAAAACCACTACACGAAAAACGGTCGACGCAACAGTGAACATCGCATAAGTCCAATTCCTTCCTAGAAGTAAATTGTTGTCCAAAGGAGCATGAATCACCTCTACTTCAACAGACACTGCTTTTCCTACCAACTTAATCTCAAAATCCAGCAGGATACCATGCGGACGGAAGGATCTTCCATCAAAAGAAGTAAGCAAAGTGTTTGATGGGACCAGCTCTGGGGATCCAAGAGCTTTCCAACAGGTCAAGGACATAATACATGTAGAGGCCCCCTCATCAACAACTGCCCTTCCAATGGTCTTACCACCATGGATGACATCTATTGATAGGGCTACATGGTAAGGCAGGTGAATTTTAACATCAGATAAATGAAACTTCGCCGTGAGACTCGAAGAGTCCATGCTACCTAAAGCTGCTAAGAGGGCATCCCGCTGAGTGGGACAACTCTGTAACACCTCCAAAGCTGACATTGCACATGGGGTTTGAGCTAAGTCTTCAACCACAGAGTAGTTTGAAGCAGCCCTATCATTAGGGTTATCCAAGGTCTTCTTAAAGACACCCTTGGGTATCTTCGGCATTATTTCAGTAGGTTTCTCTATTGTGAGAGGGTTGGAAGGTTCACCTACAGCTTTACCCTTCTCAGGAATCTCTTTCTCATAGTTTTTGTTCCTTGTGTGCAACAAAGTTGAAGATCGAACCATGTTGATATAGTTAGGGTCAGGGGCAGCTTGAGTGCCCCCTTCTACATTAGAAGCTGAACCAGAGTTTTGTCCTTGGGAAAAAGGATCCTTCAGGATAGCCAGTTGTTGAGCTTTAAGCAGCTTCTGGGCTTGATCCATAAGGGGACAAAGGTGAGTAAGGTGGTCCTCTTGGCACAACTTACAAGGGAAATTGACCTTGTTCTTTTCTTTTTTGCCCCCATCAGCATTGTTTGCAGGATTTTGCTTGTTTTGGTTTCCCTCTCCCTTCTTACCTTTCTTTTTCTTCCCGCCGGGATGCTGATTCCCCTTCTGAGAGGTTTGTGCAAAAACATTTGCATTCTGGGGAGAGGGGGCAGCCTTTGCTGCCTCTGCCGTAGACTGTTTGACAGAAAATTGGTGAAGTTGCTTAGTTAAATACTCTACGGTGGGAGAGTTAACAGACCCAACCACACCATCAGCATGGGGTCTAGGCTTAGGCTTCTCCGCTTCGTGCGAAGGCCTCGGTGCCTCAGGGATGATCACATATAAGATCCCAGACTGTGAATAAATCAAGTCCAACTGCTGGGCCCTGAGTATGGCTTCTTTTTCATTCGTTACTCCTGATGTGGAAACATCCTTAGATATGTATGGAAATAGTGATTTAAGGAACCATTCTAATAGAAATTCAGGAGGAATGGAGGCTTTGATAAGGCTCTTTCGCCTCCTCCACTCTTGGATATGATCCAAGATGTGGGTAGCCTTGTTTTGTCTAAAAGTAGTCAACAAGTCCATTCCGAAATCGTATCGGAACGGAAGTTGAAAGTGGCTGAGAAAAGCACTAGTCAAGTCCCCGAAACTACTAAAAGTAGCAGAAGGCAATTCGATGTACCATTTTTCCGCAGTGCCTGTCAAGGTCCTCTGGAAGAGCCTCAACCTCACTGAATCTTCATTCAACGAATTGGAAGAACACCATAAATTAAAAGTGGTGGAATGTGCCCCAGGATCTTCACCAGTTTTGCCTTCGAACTTAGGGATGTCCGATGGCAATTTGGTGAGAACAGGTGGCCACAAGGGGTCATGCCTCACCGGGTCATTTATCAATTTGGACAAGTCTGGCAAGTTTAAAGTTGCCAGGAAAGGAATTTTGGGACTAACCAGGGTAGTAAATGTGCCAACTTGGGGATTAAAGGGACCTACCCCTGAATGCCCATGGGAAAACGTGGGGTTGCCCCCAGCCACCGGTTGTGAAGTGGGAAGGTTTCTTTGAAATGCATTCCATTCGTAAGCCACTGGATTGTGTGTGGGAGGTGCAGTGTAAGAGGTTCGGGTCGTCCCCATAGAAGCAGGGGTCTGAAAGACAGGAGCAGGTATCCCTCCGCTAAACAACGAAAAGGGAGAGGTCGTGTATGGGACCGAAATAGGGGTTTGGAAGCTTTGCCCATAAGAGGTGTTGCTCCCAAATTGCACTCCTACATATGAAGGAGATGGACCTACGTATGGACTTAATGGGGGAATGTGCCTCCCATTCCAAGGAAATCTTTGGACAAATGTCGAGGATCCTACCAGACCACTCTGGGTAGTGTAAGGGAAGGAAGAAGGAATGGTAGGTATACTGGGTATCCCAGTAACCATGTCACCAGAAGTACCTCCTAGGTTTGAGTGAACCGATGGTTGAACCACCTGGCTCACTGGAGTCAAAGGTGTAGAAGGCAAACTAGATCTAGGGGCACTGACCGGGGGAGGTAGTACCCCTTCAACCGGAAGGGTCAAGGTGAACACAAAAGGACTTTCTTCTGCAGAAGACATGACCCTACCCACAGGGACACCTAATACTGGTGAATCAAATGGTTTGACCTGAACGATCACAGGATCGTTTAAATCAGTCAAGGGGGAGTTAAAATTTCTTGCAAACTCGTCAGTCTGCAATTCTTCTATCTCGACTGTGTCAAGATCAAAATGGTTAGCAATGAGTTCTGGTTCACCAAGAACTTCACTTATTCCTACAAGTTCAAACAAACCGTCTGTGTCTAATCTCTTCCTTTTGGGTAAAGGTGGAGGCTCCAATGTGGTGAGAGGAGGAAGGTTTCTCAACCTTCTTGACCTTCTAGGAGGTTGGTCCTCCAGAATTGAAAATTTAACAAATCACACCCTAAGGCCAACTAAACACAGGCAAAACCACAGAGCATACACTATAAAATTCCTAAAGCCTCAAGCAATCAAACCAAGGTAAAAGATATACTTTCCCGAAGAAAGTTGATGAACGATTACTTGGCGTCCTTGAAGTGGTTCTTAGGCACAAGCGGAGGAATCACCCAACCGCCCTCCTACACTTTCAACAAGGGTTACCTTCCAAACCTGTTTAAGGTGAACCAGAAATAACCTTCTGGTTTACCTATGTATGAACCCTAAAAGACAAGAGACTAAAGGCTACCTTGGCAATACCAACAGTCTGGGGGGACAGTCGCAAGCCGAACTTGTACGCATGGGCAGGGTAGCTGAGCCCGAAACTATGTCTAGGACAGAATCCCCAGATGCACAAAAGTCCTGAGTTACGCTTTGACAAGGATTCAGAGGGTTATCTCCCCTGTCCAAGCCTCCATGCGGCCTAGCGCTTAACTCCCGTTTGAGAGGAGCTTCCCAGATATATTCAATAAAGTCGAGGATTTACCTAAAGAAAGGTCCACTACGTCTGAGTTTTATAACTTGCGGGAAGTTTACACTTCCTAGCCCACAAGTCTAGCCTAATCTAGTAGGTGAAAGGCCCCTAAAAAACAAAACTTACTAGTAGATTTTAATTTATGCGTTCATTTTAAAGGGTTGTTCTTTACTCAAGAGGAAATGGAATGGTATACTTTATGGTTTTTTGACTCAAATAAGAAATAAATGAAAATAAAGGTGTATTCAAAGCAAAATTACCATCATAAAAACAAACTTCTTTTTATTTTCTTGCAAATATATATTGATGAACTGAATGCAACGATTAAAGAACCTAAGCCTATATTTTTGTAGTTTTTGATATAATATTTTTAAATTGAAATACACACTACTTATGCAAAATCACAATGAAAAAGATTTAACTATGTTTTCTTTTCACTTTTAAAAATACTCAAAATTCTACTATGCATCTACAATGCACTGTACTTGAGCAAACTTGAATCAGATAAACTGTATAAAAGCATCAAACTGAAGCAAACAGGATGACAGAACCAAAAGACAACCAACTAAGGAAGGCTAGGAACCCTAGCTTGGGTGCAAAAAATGACAAAAATCACTACAGACTTACAAAGGCAAGTGAGAACCAACCACTGTCAGAAGACAGACTGGAAAAAACAGAGCCCAGGACCCTGATCACTGATCTGGACAAAGACACCTTAACCTACAACCCAAACAGGCCAAAATACTTCAGCATGCGAACAGTAAATAATTCAAGCAAAAAGAGACTCAAGGGCTTTCGAAAAAGCACAAAGTGTGATCACCTAAGGTATTCAGACAAGCTACATAGCATTCATAAGGAAAATTCACTCAGAAAACAGGGATTATACAAAGAAAAGAACAAGCAAACTTTAACTTAAAAATCCCTACTTCCAGGCATATTCGCGACTGTCTATAAGTGCGACTTGCGGATGATCTACGGCTGTTCAGTACAGCAACCCGCGAATGCAAGATTGTATTTGCAACTGTTCAGAGGAACAACTCGCGAATGGGTATAAAAAAAATTCTCAAAGAACAAGAAAAATTCAAAGACTTTCAAATACTGAGGCAAGTATAAACTAGAATACAAGATCACACACAGACTTCAAACAAAGACTGGTCAGTTGACAGAAAAAAGAACCTACAATGGCCTAGGCCTCCCCAGCGGAGTCGCCAGTTCTGTTGTACAAGATTACACACCTAATAGCCATAGGTCTAGGGTTACCAACATACTCAAATAACTTGCAGAAAATTGACTTCTAGAGTGCAGTAAAGGAAATAGGTGGATGAGAAAGACTTACTCGATTAACGAAGGTCGATCCTTGCTAGTCCTCTTCCGTTCTGCTTCACCTCCAAAGTCTTCAAGGTTGCTCCTCTTTCACCTGTCAAGAGCCAATCTTCCAGATACAAGATGATTCATATATATATAAGCAGGTTAGATAAATCATATATGAAATGCAGAAACATAAACATTTATCAAACCAAGATACATGAAACACATATGGAAGAAGGATTCTCTTTATTATCAATAATGGAAAGAGTTCAGGTTACAACCCAACGCCTGAGACAAGGACTCCTCTGTAGCCAAAGGGTTCTGAGTTCCACTGCTCCAAATACTTCTGTATACAATCCACCAGCATAACTTTGCTCTCCAAGTATATGTACCAAACACCCTCCCCAAGGCCTGTATTTATATGGAGGAAATAAGGCAGTTTCGAAGGTTGAGGAGGTTGAGGCAGTTAAGAGGATTAAGGTTACAATGCTTAACTAATCTCAAATCATCGTGTGTTTTTATTTTTAAATGTTAAGGGACATATTCGCGGGTATGTAGAAGGACAACCCGCGAATGATCCACGAGTTGCTATAAGAGCAACCCGTGAATACATCCATTCGCGACTTGCAACAACCAATACTCGCGAATGATGCGCGAGTTGCATATATGGAGAGTCGCGAATACAACTTAACATAGCAAAATGGCAAAGTAACCAGCTGGATGGAGGAGGAATGTATTGTATAATAAGCCAATCTATAGTGTTTTGGGAAAACCTCAATCCATAGATTTCCTTTTGTGTGCCAACATGAGGGATGTCGGCCCTCAGACAGAGAGGTGCCATTTAGGAGGATAACAGATGCACCCTAATGTGTGAGGTCAGAGGGAAGCGATGGCTGAAATACATTATAATCATCATCTTTGGAGAACTAAGAAATCCAATGGAGCAGAGAGAGTACCTGAAACAAATACATAGTAATGTCATATACAAAGTTACGTCTGAGGATGCTATGTTCAATTTACTGGAACACTAGCTCCTTTACAATATTTGAGTACATCATATGATACGGGTATAAACCACGTATATTACAAAGGTGGATCGAAGCCACAATATACAATAATGATGAGTCTTCAAAGATCTAGAAACTGTGTAGAAGAATGGAACATAATCTTGCACAACTTAGTCCATAGGTGAGGAACTAAGGTCTTCATAAAGGATCCCAAGAACCAGTACAATCCAAGCCATGTGAATAAGGGTAAGCTGAAGTCGAACATGGGAAGGATTCAACAGTTTGTCAATCAATAGATGATAATCAACAACTGAAGCAAAGGAATTCACCAATGATGAAAATGAATCCTGAGGTACGATCGTCAAAACTCTAGGTCTTCATCATCAGGAAGTGCTGAAACGGAACCATACTGGGATAGGGAAGGCAATAGATCCTCCAACGGATCACAAGAGTGACTAGGAACTGGGCAAAAGAAGGGAGACACAAAGAGATAATAGATATAACAATGATGGGATCAGGCTATAGATCATACATTGGGAAGAGTCCTTGAACAGTGAGCACAACACAGAGATGACCCAAGGCAGCGTATAACTTATAGATAGAACAACTAGACTTATCTGTCATGTAGGAGACGTGATCAGATTCCACAGGTATAACAGACAAGAGAAGGAGTAAGAAACTCAAAGTGATAGCTGAACAAAGGTAAACACTGAAACATGGATATCGGAAAACAAAGAGTGCTATGTTCAAGGATGACATGCTGCCATTACTGAAAACAAGAGAAAACTTCTTCCTTACCTTCCTTGTTAAATTTTAACGAGTCCAGGAAATTCAACTCAGTTCCCTCTTCATTTTTTAACAAGCTTGAAGAGATGGGAAAATAATGCTTAATAGTGTCACTGATTCGTGGATTTAATGAGCCCGAACTAGTACATGCTCAGCTGGTGTTTTCACATTTAGAGAGTCTGAAAACTCCAAAGGAGACTCCAGGGGGGTCCTTTTTCGTCTAATTTAGTCTCCTGATGCCGAAAAAGTATAAAACAAACCACAAAAGAACTCTCTTAACTTCCAAAGAAGAAAAGGTGAACCTTTTTCGTACTTAGTCAGGGAGGTCCGAAAAAGGTTAAATTACCACCTACCCAACGCTCCTTCCAGAATAGCATAGAATAGCTTGAATCTTACGAGTGTGAAGGAAAGTAAGATCACTTGGAAAGATCCATTTGGTTATGAGAAATGGGGCTTACAACAATAAACTCGTTGCTTTGTTCTTTAGTGTTTAACGAGCATGACAAAGACACAAAGTACACTCAGAATCTTTTTCATGTTTGGGTCCAGAGCACGAAAAAGAGAAAACTAAGCTCAAACCAGGTATTCCTTTTCCGTAAATTTAGTCCCTCAGGTCCAGAAAAGTGATAAACCTATGCCTGAGGATAATATTCTCAATTCAAAAGAAAAGAGAGTGATCCTTTCTCGTATTATTCCGCATGGTCCGAGAAAGAGATAACCTACCACCATTGCAGATGCCCGTTCACATATTCTTAATGAGCTTGAACGGATGAGATAACTCGGCAGTCAAGTCGGTTTTGAAGGAGTCAGACCTGGGCCTAAAGAAACTCCATAAGGGTGGGGAGTCCTATAAAGGGATAGCTTGTAAAAAGAGATTCAAAAGAAGCTCTATTTGGAGTGAAAAATAGCTAAGAGGATACCCTTGAACCTGAAATAGTGGCGGCATGAGCACCAAAGGATGAAAAAGGCATATAAAGATGATACTCATGAAATAAGGGCCCTAGCCACGGAAGAACAATGGTAGAGATAAGGGACTAATGGCTTAGAATAGCATAGTCCGTGGCAAAATGTTGAATACTAAAGTTAATGTGGAGTGAAAAGATGCCAACATGTGTTGGAAATAGCAAAACCACCCTATTGGAGCAACAACACTTTGTAAAAAGTGATAAACATGTTTCAAGGCACAAAGAGGGTGATATTAGTTAATTGGCATTTCAAACTATGGAAAAAGACCCACTTTATGAAATATAATTACTATAAATAGCTTGAAAATTAAAACAAAATCACCATTTGAACTTTTGAGCCAAAAAAAGCAAAGTTTACCCTCTACCGTTGATCGATCATTGTAGACAATTGGACCGTCGAAATCGGAATCCGTTAGCTTCAGGTAATTCTACACCCTAAGCTTGTCAAATTGATCCAAGCAAATATTAGGTTTTAGTGTGAATTTAGTATTAAACAACATCCAAAACTATGGCAGTGCGCATTCGCGGGTTGCTAAGAGGGGAACTCGCGAATATGCGTTATATTCGCGGGTTGTCTAACTAGACAGCTGCGAATGATCTGCGACTTGCCTAAATAGACAGTTGCAAATACTGTGCAGTGAGTAAAACTTAAAAAATATGCAAGATTTTTAAATTTTGGTGTGGAAATACTGAATCCAAATGCTTGTATTTTCCAAGTAAAATATGGTTCTGGAGTGGAGAGAAAGGGAGCACGAAATAATGGATCAGGCGGCGCTCCAAAGTGTGCCCACCATACAAGCAATGAGGACTAGTGGGCTGCTGAAATTCTTTTGTACATCGCCCATGTGGGCCAATGTCCGCATACTGGAGTTCATGGTCAATTATTCGGATCATGAGATGGGGATGTTAAATCCTCAAGGTGAGACCTTAGAGCTGACCGTGGAAGACATATATTTCATTACTGGGTTATCACGACGGGGAGCACCGGTGAACTTGGAGGGCACTGGCAGGGGCAGTGACCCCTTAAGTGTCCAAAACTATGTAGACATATTCTGTACACCGGGTACTCAGAAGAAAGGAAGTAGCGTTCTCATTGCAAACATCCAGGATTTTACTCTCCAGGTATTAGCTAGTACCATTGTGAGACTTGCAGGATCAATAGGGTTACATATGGCCACTAGGAACCAAATGAGGGTGGCAGTTGATTGTTTTAGAGGTGCTCTCTATGATTGGTGCTCAGGAATTGCCCCCATTATGAGGAGGCAATTATCCGACTGCAAGAGAGGAAGATGCAAGAATTTTGGCTATGCAAGCATATTAGTGGTGTTCTTCTTTGAGGGAGTACCAGCCATGAGCCTTGCCATACCACTACAAGTTAGATCTCCACGTCATCCAAGGCTGAGCTGGTGGGGAGACATCTTCCTCCGTCAAGGAGGAGGAGACATAGTACATAGTTTATATGATGCTGACTTTTATACTTGGTGGGAACGATAGCTGCCAGCGCTGGGGCAATTCCCATACGCCGGGATGGACTTCCGAGGTGACCCCGAACTTGTCCTCCCTCCAGGAGGAGCATGGGAAGAGATAGGTAAGTAATTTTTAATTTTTTATCATTATCAAATTTTTATGAATTTTTCAAATGAAAAATATATACATATGTACAAGTCTTAATCCTATTCATGTATCAAAATGCAGATATTGGACCAGTCCGCCCTGAAGGGCACCCTTGTATGTTCGTACGTCCTGTCATGGGTGAGGATCAGGGATTGATCATAGTACTAGAAGGGAAGCTGGCCAGGCTAACCCAATGAGTACCGACTATACCGATAGAGCATATCCCTGTAGCCATGCAGGAGTTCGTAGTTGGGGTTCCACCAGTTTGGCTACGTCTTTTCAGACGAGTGGCGAGAGCACTGCTCATATATAGAGATGCGGTGGAGGCTGTCGAGGTCGAGGAGGCTGAGGAAGCCGGGGTGCATAGAGATCATGGGGACCAAGGTGGTCCTAGTGGCCAGGGCGGTCCAGCTTAGACCTAGGGCATTTTGATGGACTATGATCCACATTTTTGTACATTTTGTATATGACAAGATCTATGGATCAGACTCGACCTATCTACAGATAGATATTTTACATCTATATATATATATATATATATATATATATATATATTGATGTTGGTTGTCGTCTTATTTACAAGTGTTTTTAATATGTTTGCTGTATATTTATGAAATGTGTGTGAGATGCCAATCCAAAATGTAATTAGCATATGCATCAGTCAATGATTTTTGGTTTCGTGGAATATGATTGAAAATAATAACTTCAAAATGTCTTTCCAATAAATGAATTTGCATGAACTGACGTAACAAAATAGGATTTTGTACCTGATAAGCTTGATTGAGCTGGGAAACTACCAACTGAGAATCCAAATGGACCTCAAGCTGGGTGATTCCACGTGACAAAGCATCCCATAGGAGCTCAATAATAGCCCTATACTCAGCAACATTATTAGAAGCAGGACCTAGACAAGCGCCTCCCGCGGCAACAAGCTGTCCTGAGGGAGAATAGATAACCCATGCTACCGAAGCTAGGTTACAAGTGTGACGACTGGTGCCATCAACAAAACCTACATACATTTTGGAAGACATCTGCAACAACCAGCAGATAATATAAAAAACAAAACTGACAACCTATTGTACATAAAACATACATACAATAAAATACAAGAAAAAGTGCTAAGCCTAAGCATAGTACTTCTTCAGGTAGAGCCCATTTCTAGGCTCAGGCAGCTTATTCCCATCATAATCAACTAATTCATATGCACCCTTACTTAATACCTTCGACACAACATAGGGTCCTTACCACATAGCCTTGAATTTTCCTGCCCCCAGAGGTTCTTTATCCTAGTCCCAAAGCAAGACAAGTTCCCCCTCAGAGAAAACCCTAGGTTTGACCGTTTTATCATATTGAGATTTAACCCTATTTTTATCAGTCTCATTAGCAGTCAACGCATCTCGACATTGTTCATCAAGGTGTTCTAAATGTACCAGATGTTCCTAAAGCTCAGTCGTATCAGGTAACACATGAATGGCTATCTTCAAAGACGGGATTTCGCATTCAATCGGAGTAACTACTTCCACCCCGTGAACGAGTTGGAAAGGGGAATAACCCGTGGCAGTCTTAATATTAGTTTTGTAAGCCCAAAGAGTAGGATATAACATAATGTGCCAATTAGAACGGGCTGCATCAATTGTCCGTTTAAGGATAGTTTTTAAAGTCTTGTTGACAACCTCAACCTGACCATTTGCTTGCGGATAGTATGGAGAAGAATGTTCTTGTCTAAATCCGAGCATGGTAGTCAGTTCCATCATCATGTTATTTTGAAAATGACTACCATGGTCAGTGACAATCACTTTGGGAATACCAAACCTTGCAATAATCTGATTGAAAACAAAGAAAGCTGTTGTTTCCCCGTTGTCTTAGAAAGTAGGCATTGCCTCTTCCCATTTTGTAAAATAGTCAACAACGACAATGATGTATTTATGCCCCCCTGCCGAGACTGGGTTGCAAGTCACATAATCAATCCCCCATTTCATGAAGGGGCCTACCAAGACAATGGGAAATAACGGAGCAGGATGCAACCGCATCTTCCTGGTGTAAAGCTGACACGAATGACAGCACTTCACGGCTTCCACACAATCTTTGAAGATCGTGGGCCAGAAATATCCAGCATGTAATATCTTCTGGGCCGTTGCTAACCCAAATAAATGAACCCAACATGCTCCGCTATGGGAATAATTTAGTACAATCTCCACTTCCTCATGAGTAAGGCAGCGACGTAAGACGGAATCTACCCCTCATCGATATAATGTATCTCCTATAATGAGGTAGTTCTTGGCATGAAGGCATAACTTACGTCGTTCCTCCCTAGATTAAGCGGCAGGGTACTTCAAAGTCTTGAGATATATAAGAATATCCCTGTACCAAGGATCAGAGGTGGATATTAGGAAGATGTGCTCATCTGGGAATGAGTCATCTTCAACAACTACATTCTCTTCAGTGGGAAATTTTGCTATTAGCTCAGCAAAAAAAAGGACTTCTTAGACTTAGCGGATTGGAAATCCAAGTCAAACTCCTGGAGAATGACTATTCATTTGTTAAATTTCCCCCCAAAAATCTGTCGGGATAAAACATATTGGAACGGATTCACATCCGCCACTACTGTGGTGGTCCTCAGTAAAATGTAGTGACGTAACCTCTGCACAGCATAAACAGCTACTAAGGCTAACTTCTCGACGTGGGAGTATCTAAGCTTAGGTCTGGCCAAAGCATGGCTAAGATAATAAACGACATGCTCAATGAGCTTATAATCCTCTTGGACTAGTACTACCCCAATGGTTGACTCCGACGCGGCCAGATATAATATAAAATCCCTAGAATAATCTGGTGGACGTAATAAAGGTGCCGACAGTAAGGCTTTTTTCAATGCCTCAAATGCAAGTTGTGCGGTTTCATCCCATACAAATGGGGTGTCCTGTTTGAGCAAGCACATGAAACCTTTAGTGATCTTGGCATAATTAACAATAAAATGTCGAAGAAAATTAGACTTTCCTTGCAGGCTTTGAAGTTTCCTGAGAGAACGAGGAGGAGGTAGATTTACAATGGCCTCAATTTTCAAAGGATCCACCTGGATGCCTCTACTAGAGACAATGAATCCGAGTAACCTTCCTGACTCGACATAGAAAACACACTTGTGGGGATTCAACTGAATTTTATAATATCTACATCTTTCAAAGATCAACCTTAAATGATCTGGATGTTGGATCCTCTTGCGAGAATGTGCGGGTAGATCATCCAGGTATGGTTCGACAATGGCTTTAATGTCATGAAAAGCAAAGTTCATAGCCCGTTGAAAGGTTTCCCCAGCATTTTTCAATCCAAAGGGCATTTTCTTATACGCAAATGTACCCCAAGGGAAAATAAAAGCAGTTTTATGTTGGTCTTCTGGTTTGATTTGGATTTGATTGTAGCCGGAGAAACCATCCATAAACGAAAACACCTCACTTCCCGCACATGCATCTATGATCTGGTCAATAAATGGTGTGGGGTATTTGTCCTTAGGAAAGGCTTTATTGATGTCTCTGAAGTCTGTACAAATGCAAATAGTCCCTTGCTTTTTATCAACAGGAACAAGGTTGGACACCCATTCAGTCAAAGCTATGGGATATATGAAACCAACTTTCAACAGCTTTTCAACTTCTGCCTTCACATCCGCCGCTTTACGCGGGTTCACGGGTCTTAATTTTTGTCGAAATGGCTTGGCATCAGGATAGGTTCGGATTTCATGTTCAACAATAGATGGATCTATGCCTGGCATTTCCTCATATGACCAGGCAAAGACATCGCGGAATTCCTTAAAAAGGGCAGTATAGATAGCAATCTCCTCTGGAGAGCAGTTTGCACTTATATAGATGTTTTCCATGACATTTGGGTTCACACAGATGTTAATAGGTATAGTGGCGGAAATGTTTTCCATATTCCCCTCGGCGAACACTCCTTCCCTAGGCAAAGGGTTGATAGGTGTATCAACATCTTCTGACAGTCTCACGCGAAACTCTTGGTTTTCTATCCTACTTAGTTCTGGAAGAAAATAGGAGCAATGATGAAGATCCTCACAAATCTTATCACGTCCACTCATGGCTTCCAGAATAGCTTCATCGGAAGGTAAAACAATGTCTAAGCAATCAATAGAATGTGAAGAGTTTTCCGCCCATGCGGGCAAATAGACTTCTTCCAGAACATCCGAGACTGTTAGAGGATCTGGAATGGGATCAACGGTGGCTTGAGTGATAGCTTGATAAGCCACCTCCACTGCCGATAATGGCACTTCCGGTTCATGGAGAGTTGGGAGAACCCAAGGATCAGTCCTATCGACAACCATACCGATGGACTTCCCCACACTAGTAGAACCAATGTAGTTAACCGGGGCTGGAAGATCAAATGTGCCCATCAGTGATGTGTACATTCTAGCCCCCAAGCTCTGTGCAGCAGGTTTGACCTGATCAACCAATGGCACAGCGGACTCATTTGAATCTAAACAACCTTTTCGGGTAAAATCAAGTTGATCAATAGTAACCAACTTTCCCTCATGTGGAAAAACCACTACACAAAAAACGACCGACGCAACAGCGGACATCGCATAAGTCCAATTCCTTCCCAGAAGTAAATTGTAGTCCAAAGGAGCATCAATCACCTCTACTTCAATAGACATTGCTTTTCCTGCCAACTTAATCTCAAAAGCCGGCAGGATACCATGCGGATGGAAGTATCTTCCATCAAAAGCAGTAAGCAAAGTGTTTGATGCGACCAGCTCTGGGGATCCAAGAGCTTTCCAACAGGTCAAGGACATAACACATGTAGAGGCCCCCTCATCAACAATTGCCCTTCCAATGGTCTTACCACCATGGATGACATCTATTCATAGGTCTACATGGTAAGGCAGGCCAATTTTAACATCAGATAAATGAAACTTCGCGGTGAGACTTGAAGAGTCCATGCTACCTAAAGCTGCTAAGAGGGCATCCCGCTGAGCGAGACAACTCTGTAAGACCTCCAAAGCTGACATTGCACATGGGGTTTGATCTAAGTATTCAACCACGGAGTAGTTTGAAGCAGCCCTAGCATTAGGGTTATGCAAGGTCTTCTTAAAGACACCCTTGGGTATCTTTGGCATTATTTCAGCAGGTTTCTCTATTGTGAGAGGGTTGGAAGGTTCACCTACAGCTTTACCCTTCTCATGAGTCTCTTTCTCATAGTTTTTGTTCCTTGTCTGCAACAAAGTCGAGGATCGAACCATGTTGATATAGTTAGGGTCAGGGGCAGCTTGAGTGCCCCCTGCTACATTAGAAGCTGAAGCTGAGTTTTGTCCTTAGGGAAAAGGATCCTTCAGGAAAGCCGGTTGTTGAGCTTTAAGCAACTTCTGGGCTGGATCCATAAGGGTACAAAGGTGAGTAAGGTGGTCCTCTTGGCACAACTTACAAGGGAACTTGACCTTCTTCTTTTCTTTTTTTCCCCCATCAGCATTGTTTGTTTTTCTTCCCGCCAGGCTACTGATTTCCCTTCTGAGAGGTTTGTGCAAAAACATTTGCATTCTGGGGAGAGGGGGCAGCCTTTGCTGCCTCCGCCATAGACTGTTTGACAGACAACTGGTGAAGTTGCTTAGTTAAAGACTCTATGGTGGGAGAGTTAACAGACCCAACCACACCATCGGCATGGGGTCTAGGCTTAGGCTTCTCCTCTTCATGCAAAGGCCTCGGTGCCTCAGGGATGATCTCATATAAGATCCCAGACTGTGAATAAATCAAGTCCAACTACTGGGCCTTGAGTATGGCTTCTTCTTCATTCATTACTCCTGATGTGGAAACATCCTTAGATATGTATGGGAACAGTGATTTAAGGAACCATTCTAATAGAAACTCAGGAGGAATGGTGGCTTTGATAAGGCTCTTTCGCCTCCTCCACTCTTGGATATGATCCGAGATGTGGGTAGCCTTGTTTTGTCTAAAAGTAGACAACAAGTCTGTTCCGAAATCGTATCGGACCGGAAGCTGAAAGAGGCTGAGAAAAGCACTATCCAAGTCCCAGAAACTACTAAAAGTAGCAAAAGGAAATTCGATGTACCATTTTGCCGCAGTTCCTGTCAAGGTCCTCTGGAACAGCCTCAACCTCACCAAATCTTCATTCAGTGAATTGGAAGAACACCATAAATGAAAAGTGGTGGCATGTGCCCCAGGATCTTCACCAATTTTGCCTTCAAACTTAGGGATGTCCGATGGCAATTTGGTGGGAACAGGTGGCCACAAGGGTTCATGCCTCACCGGGTCATTCATCAATTTGGACAAGTCTGGCAATTTTAAAGTTGCCAGGAAAGGAAGTTTGGGCCTAACCGGGGTAGTAAATGTGCCAACTTGGGGATTAGAGGGACCTACCCCCAAATTCCCATGGGAAAAAGTGGGGTTGCCCCCAGCCACCAGTTGTGAAGTGGGAAGGTTGCTTTGAAACAAATTCCATTCGTAAGCCACTAGATTGTGT
This sequence comes from Pseudotsuga menziesii, assembly GCA_001517045.1. NCBI lineage: Eukaryota > Viridiplantae > Streptophyta > Pinopsida > Pinales > Pinaceae > Pseudotsuga > Pseudotsuga menziesii. The sequence goes on along the minus strand of LPNX010327773.1, from coordinate 130,567 downwards.
ATGGGAGGTGTAGTGTAAGAGGTTTGGGCCGTCCCCATAGAAGCAGGGGTCTGAAAGACAGGAGCAAGTATCCCTCTGCTAAACAACGAAAAGGGAGAGATCGTGTATGGGACCGAAATAGGGGTTTGGAAGATTTTCCCATAAGAGGTGTTGCTCCCAAACTGCACTCCTACATATGAAGGAGATGGACCTACGTATGGACTGGATGTGGGAATGTGCCCCCCATTCCAAGGAAATCCTTAGACAAATGCCAAGGATCCTACCGACCACTCTGGGTAGTGTAAGGGAAGGAAGAAGGAATGGTAGGTATACTGGGTATCCCAGTAACAATGTCACCAGAAGTACCTCGTAGGTTTGAGTGAACCGGTGGTTGAACCACCAAGCTCACTGGATTCAAAGGTGTAGAAGGAAAACTAGATCTAGGGGCACTGACCGGGGGAGGTAGTACCCCTTCAACCGGAAGGGTCAAGGTGAACGCAAAAGGACTTTCTTCTGTAGAAGACATGACCCTACCCACAGGGACACCTAATACTGGTGAACCAAATGGTCTAACCTGAACAATCACAAGATCGTTTAAACCAGTCAAGGGGGAGTTAAAATTTCTTGCAAACTCGTCAGTCTGCAATTCTTCTATCTCGACTGTGTCAAGATCAAAATGGTTAGTAATGAGTTATGGTTCACCAAGAACTTCACTTATTCCTACAGGTTCAAACGAACCGTCTGTGTCTAATCTCTGCCTTTGGGGTAAAGGTGGAGGCTCCAATGTGGTGAGAGGAGGAAGGTTTCTCAACCTTCTTGACCTTCTAGGAGGTTGGTCCTCCAGAATTGAAAATTTAACAAATCACACCCTAAGGCCAACTAAACATAGGCAAAACCACAGAGCATACACTATAAAATTCCTAAAGCCTCAAGCAATCAAACCAGGGTAAAAGATATACTTTCCCGAAGAAAGCTGATGAACGATTACTTGGCGTCCTTGAAGTGGTTCTTAGGCACAAGCGGAGGAATCACCCAACCGCCCTCCTACACTTTCAACAAGGGTTACCTTACAAGCCCGTTCAAGGTGAACCAGAAATAACCTTCTGGTTTACCTAGGTATGAACCCTAAAAGACAAGAGACTAAAGGCTACCTTGGCAATACCAATAGTCTGGGGGGACAGTCGCAAGCCGAACTCATACGCATGGGCAGGGTAGCTGAGCCCGAAACTCTATCTAGGACAGAATTCCCAGATGCACAAAATTCCTGAGTTACGCTTTGACAAGGATTCAGAGGGTTATCTCCTCTGTCCAAGCCTCCACGCGGCCTAGTGCTTAGCTCCCGTTTGAGAGGAGCTTCCCAGATACAGTCAATAAATTCAAGGATTTACCTAAAGAAAGGTCCACTACGTCTAATTTTTATAACTTGCGTGAAGGTTACACTTCCTAGCCCACAAGTCTAGCCTAAGCTAGTAGGTGAAAGGCCCCTAAAAAACAAAACTTACTAGTAAATTTTAATTTATGCGTTCATTTTAAAGGGTTGTTCTTTACTCAAGAGGAAATGGAATGGTATACTTTATGGTTTTTTGACTCAAATAAGAAATAAATGAAAATAAAGGTGTATTCAAAGAAAAATTACCTTTATAAAAAAAAACTTCTTTTTATTTTCTTTCAAATATATATTGATGAACTGAATGCAACGATGAAAGAACCTAAGCCTATATTTTTGTAGTTTTTGATATAATATTTTTAAATTGAAATAAACACTACTTATGCAAAATCACAATGCAAAAGCTTTAACTATGTTTTCTTTTCACTTTTAAAAATACTCAAAATTCTACTATGCATCTACAACGCACTGTACTTGAGCAAACTTGAATCAAATAAACTGTATAAAAGCATCAAACTGAAGCAAACAGGCTGACAGAACCAAAAGAAAACCAAATAAGGAAGGCTAGGAAGCCTAGCTTGGGTGCAAACAATGAAAAAAATCACTGCAGACTTACAAAGGCAAGTGAGAACCAGCCACTGTCAGAAGACAGACTGGAAAAAATAGAGCCCAAGACCCTGATCACTGATCTGGACAAAGACACCTTAACCTACAACAAAAACAGGCCAAAATACTTTAGCATGAAAACAGTAAATAATTCAAGCAAAAAGAGACTCAAGGGCTTTCAAAAAAGCACAAAGTGTGATCACCTAAGGTATTCAGACAAGCTACACAGCATTCATAAGGAAAATCCACTCAAAAAACAGGGATTATACAAAGAAAAGAACAAGAAAACTTTAACTTAAAAATCCCTACTTCCAGGCATATTCGCAACTGTCTATAAGTGCAACTCGCGAATGATCCGTGACTATTCAGTACAGCAACTGGCGAATGCAATATTGTATTCATGACTATTCAAAGGAACAACTCACGAATGATGCGTGAGTTGCATATATGGAGAGTCGCGAATACAACTTAACATAGCAAAATGGCAAAGTAACCAGCTGGATGGAGGAGGAATGTATTGTATAATAAGCCTATAGTGTTTTGGGCAAACCTCAATCCATAGATGTCCTTTTGTGTGCCAACATGAGGGATGTCGGCACTCGGACGGAGAGGTGCCATTCAGGTGGATAACAATGGGGATATGGGCTCAACCATTACTCGATCAATAAAGGTTATCAAGACATTAACGTTGTTAAATGTACAACATCAAGAATCATTGTCCATGAGACTTCTTTTATATAAAGTCCGGAACCTATGTTGTATTAAGTTTAGAAACCTCCTCATGAGACTTTTGTTGTATAAAGTCCGAAACTTATGTTGTATTAAGTTCATAAAGTTATGTTGTATTAAGTTAATAGCTTTTGTCATATCAAGCTAGGACATTGAGGTCATGATAAATGCTTATACTATGATCTTATGTTGTATTAAGATCAAAATCTTATGTTGTATTAAGATGATGAACTTGTGTTGTATCAAGGTTAGAGACTTGTGTTGTATCAAGTCCAGAACTTATGTTGTATTAAGTTCAGGATTATTGTGTTGTATCAAGGTTGGTCTTGTGTTGTATCAATATCATATAAATTGTTTTGTATCAATTCATGAGGATATACTATGTGATGTATGGCTAGTCATGGTCACCAGGTGCTATATGTCTCCTTTGGCGATTAGCTACCCCTAGAGTGATTTACTTTAGCATATGACTGTATTACCTGGGGTAATACATATCATCATAGGTTGGAAAAAATTCTTCTGAGTATGATATGATAAATATGATTATTTAATTAATCATTCATGGACCATGCATAAAGCAATTAATGATAAATGATATGAGCACAAATATAGAGTAAGTTTTCAAATTTCCCAAGTCAGACCTCCAGTGAACTTGAATTGCACAGACATCAATTAATTCTAAGCCGTGGAAAACAAGTTTCACTTAATTAAGGAATCTACTCCTTGATTTATGTAAAGTGGTTGTTGTGGATGACACTAATTGTGAAGCACTAAATACATTCAATTAAACTCTTAACTAATGGTCAAGCAGTTAGTTGATTAGTTCAGTTCAGTTCAATTCAATTATTTAAGATTCAGTTAAAGGAAGTTAATAACATGAATTAATGGAGGGTGCATATCTTTAGTGTGGGAGATAATTACAAGGTGAAAACTTGGCACCAATTCAAGAAAGGCACAATAGGTAATGTGTGGATAGTGCACATAGTGTTCAGAACACCCAAACATCATGCAACCATTAATTACCTCTCATTCTATGAATGAATATGCTTTTTATTAGATTGATATGCACTTGGCAAGGAAGAGACAATATTCAGTATGATCTCTATTCTATAGTGCTTCTTAGATATCTCTTATAAAGCAATATGCAAGTGTTGTAAAATCATTCTCTGCATTATCTATAATACTCAAAGGATTGTTTGATGGGTTCTTCATCCTCTGAATTTGGAGGGTTTTCCTATGGTACATCATGTTCCTTATGGATTGAATAATCTATGTGTTTGAATTGTTTTATGAGATCTACATGCATTGTATTTTTTTTATCAAAAGTTTTAAAATTTAATTATATTTATATCCGCTCAAACATTGACATGGTATGAGAGAAAGGGTGTGCAAGAGCTTAGTTTTGTGAAAACAATCTAAACCTATATAGGGTCTTCAAGCATTGAGCAAGAGCTTGAAGAAATGGAATCAATCTCCGTCCGACCAGAAGACCGAATTGAAGGCACACGATACTTCAACACATGGAAGGTGAGAGTGATCAACATTCTCGAAGAACATAATCTTGATTTATTTGTGACCACTATGATCGAAGAGCCTACTATAAATTCAAGAATAACTAATTACAATAAGAATCAAGCAAAGTCAAAGAGGGTCATATATGACTCCATCAAGGACAACCTCATGTCGGTGATCACACCATTAAAGAAGACAAATGAGTGTTTTGACACACTCACAAATATTTATGAGAAGAAATCCCCTTACTCAAAATAGGGCTTTGAAGAACAAGTTGCACAACATGAATATGGAAAGAGATGATACCGTTAGCCTCATTCTTCACAAATATTTCATAGGTGAAGGATCAACTTGCAAGCATCAGTGTGGAGATGGATGAGGATGATCTCCTTCAAACCACCATTGAGGGGCTCCCAGCCTCATGGGAGACCTTTCTTGTTGTGGTAAATTGAAGAGAAGAGTATCCAAACTTAGAAATAATTTGGCACAATTGCATTCAAGAAGAAGGATGCATCCAGAACAAGGTGTTTCACACTAAGGAGGAGAATCTAGCTCTCATGGCTAGAACCAAGAAAGGGAGGAATCTGTTCGCTCCCAAGAAGTTCCTCTGTGCAAAGAAGAAAGAGATCAATAAAGCTTTTGAGAAATCAAAGATTTTATGTTTTTTATTGTCAAAATTAAAGAATCTTTATATGGTATTGTCGTGTGAAGAAAATAAAATAAGGAATATTTCATACTTCCACCGTCGTTGAAGAAACTTTGAAAGAAGATGCACCCTAAGAGAAAGAGACAAGGAGGGAGTATTACCTCATCTCTGCATTACTTGAATCTCTTATCACAGGAGATGTTATGTGGCTGATTGTGTTATAATTCAGAATCCTTGATGGTACCAAGAATTCTATAAACAAGCTAAGAATCTAAGCACACAATTAGCCTCACTAGGAATTGCAGAGAATTAGCATAAGGAGAGAAGAAGAGGAATAATGAACACACATTAGTGAATGATCAATGAACAATAATTGATATTATTACAATGGTAATACATCCTTATAAAGGAGAATTGAATTTATGAAAGACAACTCATTGCTAGCTCATAAATAAGACTTACCAGATATGATAAACCCCCATAGGTGGCTAACACACTTTCCTAATCTATCAAGGACCTTACAAATTATAAATAACGTGAGTGAGTGATGATAAGTGAAGTAAATACTTGTTAATCCTGGAATATGGAGAGAAAACAATGGAGGATGGGTTGACAACAAAAGATGCCAGTTTCCTAGTTATCTAGCTTTACCTTATTAATGCATGATATAATTCTACATACTCATTTCTAACATTCATGGCGATAATGCACATCAACTTTGATTGAATTATAGAAATTGATGAATGAGATTTTTATCGAGAGTATTAAATTTTCCAACTTAACAATAAGTACGAAATATTAAATGTACGTAGAAAAGTTGGATAAAAGTATAATAAGGCAGAATCTACAGCAAAGCACAGTTACTAATTCCAAGATTCAATAAAGTGGTCAAGATCAACCCAGAATCAGAATTAAAGCATTCTTGAGGTATATATGGAAAGTGTTGATTTTATAGTGCAAGTGGATGCCAACTATCTAGGTTAGTGGGTAGGAAATTAATCAAATAATGATTAAATATTTTACCCTAATTATTGAGTGGGTTTATTATATTCCCAAACCCCACTTTAAGTCTGACTTTATGATGATATATCGGAAATATATATGCATATGGATGCATATAAGGCCTGACAACAAGGCTATGGTCACCCTTTAACAATTATTATTTCCAAAAAGATGAGGAAAGAGGAAAAACCACATGGGGAAAATCCTCCCTCAAGAAGGCACATGAGAGGCAAACCAAAAATGTTGAACTATTGCTGATGCTTCTCCAAACTAAATCCTGATGTCTAGAGGAATATTATTCTTTGGAAGAAGATAAATATTCTCACCTGGATCAAGAAAAATTGCGGGATGGAAAGTGGGACCATGTAGAACAACTAAGATCCAATGATGTGAAAGCTCTTGAGAGTTGTAATTACATCCAATATGATGTAATGACTTGAAATTTGAACGAACATAGATTAAATCAGTTTCAGATAGGTGAAATAGGTGTTCAAGTGAATGTATGAGGTCTCCATCTTCATTTACACAGAGAGGATGTGCGCAAGTGATCATGTATGAACAAAGAGGGGGAATAAGATCAAGGAGCACGAATGAAAAATATACATGGGTTGATATAGCTTCCAAAGAATCCAAAAGAAAACATATAATAACATCAATATACTCATGGGAATACACTGATAATAAATCCTCTTTAGTAGAAGTATGAGAGGAAGGAATGAGATGTTCAAAATCTAAAGGAGGCTCTGTGTATTGATTCCAAGAAGAAAAGAGGAGATGCAGAAGCGCATGAGATAAAGTATGGTAAGTGGTATGACACACATAAAACTTGATCTGGCTAACCAAACATCTAGTGAATCACTAAGTTGCACGCCATCAATGAGATAGGTATGCAAAAAGTGTGAAAAATATGGCACATAGATCTCAGAATCTAATATAGAAGACATAGAGAACAATGAATGTGTGAGTGAATCATCATCAATAACAATAGTAGCTCCATATGTCACTTATTTTTCATCATCAATATCTTCAAGAGACACAGAAAAATATTACTCTTCAATATTTTCTTCTTCATTGAAGAAGGAAGCTATCAAATCAAATAGGATAGCAACAACAAGAACTGTATGAGAAACTTCTTCATCATAAATAACTTCCTCAGAGAATGTAGAGGCCAAGACATATTGAGAGAGATAACATGAGGAGATTCTAGCTTCGCTCCATGCTTCATCTTCTACTTCTTGCACACCAAAATATTTGTCCAAATTGTTCCAAATCTCAAATGGATATTCAGCAAAATCTATGAGATGATGTATATTTGGAGACATTCCCAAACACATGATTCCATAAGATCTATCACAATTATTCAGCCAGTCAATATTCTCTTCATAAGACTCAGGTTCGCTCAAAGCACCAATGGAGACATCAAAGAGACATTTCCTCTTCAAGTAGGTGCTCATGTTTGGCTTCTAATCAACATATTTTAAAGGAGATAGTAAGGAAATTTTGAATCCATATAGAAGTTGTTGCACCTGCAAATAAACCTACAAATATGAAAAGGACAATTAATTGATGAGATCCCAAAGCTTTGATACCATGTTAGAGCTTTGATATCCTAGGGTCTAATACCATGTTAGAATTATGAATCCTTGATGGTGGAAATAATTCTATAAACAAGATAATAATTTAATCCCACAATTAACCTCTCTGGGAATTGAAGAGAATTAGCATAAGAGTGGAAGAAGAGGAATAATGAACACACATTAATGAATGATCAATGAATGACAATTGAGAGTATTACAATGTTAATACACCCTTATACAGGAGTTTTGAGTTGATGGAAGACAACTCATTGCTAGCTCATAAATCAAACTTAAAAAATATGATAAACCCCCATAGGTGGCTAAAGAACTTTGTTAATATATCATTAACGTCACGAATTAACAATAGAATGAGTGAGTGATGATAAGTGAAGGAAATCATTGCTAATCCTGGAATATGGAGAGCAAATAATGGAGGATGGGTTGGTAACAAAAGCTACCAGTTTCCTAGTTAACTAGCTTTACCTTATCCACTGAAAAGCTGGATAAAAGAAGAATAAGGAAGAATCTACATAAAAGCATAGTTACTAATTATGGGAGTCAATAAAGTGGTCAATATCAACCCAAAATAAGAATTAAATCATTACAGGGGTATAGATGGAAATTGTTGACTTTGTAGTGCTAGTGGATGCTAACTATCTAGGATAGTGGGTAGGAAATTAATCAAATAATGATTAAATTTTTTATCCTAAGTATTGAGTGGGTGTATTATATTCCCACAGATTGATAGTGGTTCTTCAAAGAACATGTTAGGATACAAGGACAAAATATTCAACCTAAAAGAGAAACAATTTGCATGCATCTTAAAATTGGGATACAATTCCACATACTCAATCCAAGGAGTTGGATCCACATCCTTCCAACTAAGTTCGGAAGACACACCACATGTGGAGGACATCTGGATCCACATCCTTCCAACTAAGTTTGGGAGACACACCACATGTGGAGGACATCTGTTATGTCCCTGGATTGAAGAAGAACCCACTCTCTATTTTTTTCCTTGAAGATAAAGGATTCTGAGTCGTCTTCTTGGAGAATCAAGCATACTTGTGGCTGAAGAACCAGAACATTGATACTGCTACTGTCATTGGGATTCAAGAAGGAGGAATTTACAAGGTCCCATGAAAGTATATTGTAGCCATGACACATCATATTATCAACCTGTGCAATCTTTGGAATAGGAGGCTTGGACACCTTTACTTTAGAGCACTCCATGGTTTGCATCGAATGGTGAAAGGTATCCCTAGTTTTGATTCCGTACATGATACTATTTTTCGAGGTTGTGATTTAGGAAAGAATGTTAAAAAATAAATTTCATAGAATCCATACTAGATCTAAAGGAATCTTATATTTAGTGTACTCAGATGTGTGTGAACCCATGTCTTCCCCATCCCTCAATGGGAATCTCTACTATGTTTTATTCATTTATGATTTCTCTTGTAAGGCATGTATTTACTTCATGAAATCAAAAAGTGAAACCTTCAGTAAATTCAAAGAATATAAAGCCTTAGTTGAGAATCAAACAAGTAGGTATATCATGTCCCTAAGGTCTGATAATCGTGGAGAATGTGAATCAAATGCTTTTAATGATTTTTCTAGTGATGCATGGATATGTAGAAAATTAATAGTTCCTTACAACCCACAATAGAATGGGGTTGCATAGAGAAAGAACATAAATCTTTGTGAGGCTGCAAAAGCCATGTTACATGATTATGATCTATCTGCTTATTTGTGGGAAGAAGATACTAGTACAATAGTGTACATACAGAACATAAGTTTGCATGCAGTTCTTGTTGAGCAAACACCTGAAGAGGTGTTCACTGGTGAGAAACCAGACATGCCACATATTTGGATTTTTGGATGTCCTGTGTATATTAACATATCAAAAGAAAAGAGAACCAAGATGGAACTTTATGGAAAGAAGGGAAATTTTGTTGGCTAAAGTGAGACCTCCAAGGAATTGAGAATATATGTGCCTGGTGAGAGACATGTTGAGGTTAGCCGATATGTGACTTTCCATGAGGAGGAACATTCAAGCGGTCAAAATAGATTGAATGTGATCTAGAGGCCGAGGAGGTTGAGAATCCTATATCAGAGGATCACGATGATTATTCTTCCCCTTCTGATGTTCATAGGGAGAATCCAGCAGAGAATGTAGAGTTACATGTAATTGATGAACCGGTTGAATTGGTTGATTAACCTTCTTCAAAGAGGAGGTCAACATGGTGCCTATAAGTATTGAGAGATGCTGAGAAGCATGGAGAACTAGTAGGCACTTCTAGAGAGTGCACACAACTTGATAGGTATTTAGAATATGTTGCATTGATGAGCAGCATCAGTGACTCAGAGCCTTCATGATATGAAGAGGTTGCAGAGAAGTAAGTGTGGAAACATGCTATGATAGAGGAATATCATTCTATTCTAAAGAATTATTTTTGGGATATTGTTCTATACCTAAGAGGAAGTCAATTGTAACTTCCAGATGGATTTACAAGATAAAGCATGCTACATATGGAAGCGTGGACTAGTACAAATCTAGGTCGGTTTCTAGTGGCTTTTCTCAAAAAGAGGGAGTTGACTATGAGGAGACATTTTCTCTGATTTCCAAGTATACTACCATTAGATCTATTATTTCACTTTCATCAGTATTAGGTTGGAAGATTCACCAGATGGATGTAAAGACTTCCTTCCTCAATGGTGAGGTTGAGGAAGAGGTCTACATTGAGCAGACTAAGGGTTTTGTGATACATGGGAAGTTATATCATGTGTGCAAATTGAAGAAATCCATGTATGGGTTAAAACAAGCTCCTTGAGCTTGGTATTCCAGAACAAACAATTATCTTTAGAAATTGGGTTTCTTGAAGCATGATGCAGATTCAAACTTGTACTTCAAAGTAGTGGAGAACCAACATCTAGTACTAGTCCTATATGTGTACTATATTTTCCTCATTGGAGAGGAAATACGGGCTTTCCGAGTGTCAGAGGGATCTTACCTCAGAGTTTTATATGAGAGACTTAGGTCTTATGCACTACTTCTTAGGTTTTGATATTTGACATAGGAACGATCAAATATTTCTATCTCAAGGGAAGTCCATTGTGGATATCTTGCACATATTTGGAATGGTGGATTTCAAATCCATAAATACTCCAATGGATTCCAACTTGAGGAAACTCTATGAGACTAAGACTAGATCAGATCCAGTGGACCCCACATTATATAGACAATTGATTGGCTCATTGATGTACCTGATACATTCAAGGCCATGCATTTTCTATGCAATTAGAATCTTGATTCATTTCATGACTGATCCTAGACATAGACATTGGGTTATGCTATGATTTCATTGTCTAGTAGAAAGTATGGTTCAGTTTCCTAGAGTACCATAGAGGCTGAGTACATTGTTGCTAGTACTGCTTGCAGAGAAGTAGTGTGGCTAAGAAAGATACTTGGAGGATTTTTCGGTGAAAATATAGATCCTATATAGATTAGGTGTGACAACCAGAGTTATAAAAGTATTTCTAAAAATCCTGTGTTTCATGACAAGTCGAAACACATAGAAATGAAGTATCACTTCATTCAATACATAGTATAGAAATGTATTGTAAAACTTCAATACATAGCTATTGATGAGCATATTGAAAATGTGATGGCATAGCCTCTATCTATGATGAAGTTTAGACACTTCTGAGATATGATTTGTATGGCAGAGAATTTGTCCCTTGTTGAGAGAGTGTTAAATGTACAACATCAAGAGTCATTCTCCATGATACTTGTGTTGTATCAAGCCTGCAACTTATGTTGTATTAAGTTTAGAAACCTCTCCATGAGACTTATGTTGTATAAATTCCAAAACTTATGTTTTATTAAGTTCATAAACTTATGTTGTATTAATTTAAGAGCTTGTGTTGTATCAATATAGGGTGTTGCGGTCATGAGAGATGCATGTACTATGATCTTGTGTTGTATTAAGATCAATATATTATGTTGTATTAAGATCAAAACCTTGTGTTGTATCAAGGTTAGATACTTGTGTTGTATCAAGAACAGAACTTATATTGTATTAAGTTTAGGAGTCTTGTGTTGTATCAAGTCTTAAATTTATGTTATATTAAGTTCAGGATTCTTGTGTTGTATCAAGATCATATGAATTGTGTTGTATCAAGTCCTGAGGATATACTATGTGATGTATGGCTAGTCATGGTCACTAAGTCTTATCTAGGGATTAGATACCCCTAGAGTGATTTACTTTAGCATATGACTATGTGACCCGGGGTAATACATATGATCATAGGCTAGAAATAATTATTCTAAGTATGATATGACAAAGATGATTATTTAATTAAACACTCATGGACCATGTATAAATTAATTAATGATAAATGAGATGAGCACATAGATAGAGTAAGGATTCAAATTTCCCATGTCATATCTCCAGCGAACTCGAATTGCATAGACATCAATTATGTCTAAACTGTGGAAAACAAGTTTCAACTATTTAAGGAATCTACTCCTTAATTTATGCAAAGTGGTTGTTGTGGATGACACTAATTGTGAAGCACTAAAGAAATTTAGTTAAACTCCTAAATAATGGTCAAGTATTTAGTTGATCAGTTCAGTTTAGTTCAAATAGTTAACATTTAGTTAAAGGAAGTTAACAACAGTGAATTAATGGATGGCGCATATCTTCACTGTGGGAGATAATTATGAGGTGACAACTTGGAACCAAGTCAAGGAAGGAACAATAGGTAATATGTGGATAGTGCACACAATGTTCACAATGCCCAAAATTCATGCAATCACTCACTACCTATCATTGTATCACTAAATAAGCTTGTTATTAGAGTGTTTTGCACTTGGAAAGGTAGAGACAATATTCAGTATGATCTCTATTCTCTAGTGCTGCTTAGATATCTATTTTCAAGAAATCTACAAGTGTTGTAGTATCATTATCTGCCATTATCTATCATACTCAAAGGATTGCTTGCTGGGTTTTTCATCCTCTAGATTTGGAGTGTTTTCCTAGGGTAAATCATGTGTCTTATAGATTGAATAATTTGTGTGTTTGAATTGTTTTATGAGATCTACATGCACTGGATTTGTTTATCAAAAGTTTTAAAGTTCAAGTATTTTCATATTTTCTCAAACATTGACAAAGGCATCCCATATGCCCCACCCCCCGAAAGCCAACATTATGGAATGACATTTGGAAAGTAAAATGTATTCCAAAGGTGGACATGTAATTTATTTGGACTCTGGGCCATCAAAGTATTCTAACGAATGAAAATTTTCATCAAAGAGGTATTGATGGCCCCTCTCGATGTACTCTTTGTTATCAGCAGGTAGAAACCTCAAAGCATCTATTCCTGGATTTTCAATATGCTAAGGAAGTTTGGCAGGAATCCCTTAGTCACTAGCACCACAAAATAGAAATATCGGAAATTTTTATTGCTCTTTTATCTGGATGGGGTTCCCTATACCCTCACCCTCTTTCCTCAAAAATATGGTTCAAGTTAGGTTGGTTGACGTTTCCCAAATTTATCCTTTGGAAAATATGGTTGGAAAAGAATGCTAGAATATTTCAAGACAAAGCATCTCTACTAATACATGTAGTGACAAGAATCAAAGGTCTTCTAAAGGAATTTCTACAATGAAACCTAAGTTAAAAAATGATTCCCGAGTTTCTTCCAGAAGAATTAACTTGGGGGAAATAGTTGGGTCTTAGTATCTCCCACCCAACTACCTCCTTGGTCCCAATGGAGAGTTGGAAAATTAGACTAGATGAAGACAAATTTACTCAGTGGCATTAAGGATCACAGTTATATAGTCTTTTATTTGATGGATATGCAAAAGAAAATCTAGGGGTAGCAGGAGGGGGAGGGATTATATTCAGTCCCGATGGCTTAATTGATCTATGGTATGCTTGGGGATTAGGAAATTCTACTAATAACCAAACATAAGCTTTGGCACTACTTCAAGTACTTCAACAAATTAGGAAAAAAGGAGTAATGCAAGAAAGGGTAATAGGAGACTCACAATGCCTCATTGATATTATGGTGAGAAAATCTAACCCGAAGGACATCCGTCTAAAAAAAACTATCCTCAGAATCCAAGACTTATCTTCTAAATTCCAAAGTCTCAATTATTTTCATGTGCTTTGTAAAAAGAACAAGGAATTAGATCAAGCTACTAACAGAGCAATGGTTTTGGAAATTGAATGTCTTGTTGCTAAATGATAATTCCCTCGAGAGGGACCTACTCTCCTAAAGGAAGTCCCCTTACTTCCACTTGGTGGCTTGGATTAAATGTGGTGTCTCAACTTGGGAAGGTGGCAGCGCAATATCATTTAAGGATGAAACAAGTGAGGGAGATGTAGTGTGAGTGCAGACTTGATGGGTTTTCAAACTTGCAATGACCCTATCCATAAGGTACAAAGTAACATAGGTTTGACGATGCCAAGAGAGCCCTGGGTGAGAGTAGAAAGGATGATTAGGAATATGGATCATGCCCCAAATATTATCCTCATCATGGAAGTATGTGAATGGATTTGGTGTATAGTTAGTCATTCTAGTGCATGTGTTTGTCTGTTAAAATGGAATGGAGATAGGAAATGACTTATTGCTACTACCATCTTGCATTGCGCTCTATTTTCTCTCCTTCAACACCGTGCTCAAAATCAAGGGGGTTTGTTCTTAGTCAGAGGTTCAAAAGGTGGACTCTAGCGACGATGGCCATGCTTGTTGTTTGGTTCACTACTTGGAAGCCATGGGTCATCATATGTGTAGGGTAAAGGAAGATGTGAAAGCTCAGAAACACCAAATGTGTCGGTTTAAAGGAGATATGGAAGAGCGTTTGGAGAATGTGGAGGAAGAAATTCACGAAGACAGAGTGGGTCAAATGGAGCAAGAAATAACTGAGGATAGTCGTTGTTAGGAGCACACACAATCCATTCAAGAGCTCTTGGAAAGGGTGATTCAAGTGGAAATTGATTTTGGAAAAATGGTCTTTGAATCCCAAGTTCAGAAAAAAGTAGAAGACAACCAGAACATGGATGATGGAAGAGGCCCAAGGACCTCCCTAGAAAAATAATTAGGTTTTAGGAGATGTTTTTTTGTCTTCTTTTGGGACAAATTGTCTGTATATTTCGACATATAACTATTAGGACCATATATCTTCTTCTTGTTTTCCAATTTTACAGACAATATGGAGAAGACCAACTCAGTAGTGATGTTTCCAGCAAACATTTATCTGACTTGAAGGTTTCATGTAATTCTCCCAACGCCTTTGCATTTGGTCGTTTGTTAATAAAAAATACTATATGTTTCTTTTTAAAAAATATATTTATAGTCAAGTATTGATTCTTCAATGCAAATAACTTGCAACGCATTTCAAATTTCAATCATAACATATGGGATAACAACCTTAAAATATAGTTTAATAAGCAAGTATAACCTCTTGGTCTCATTTGTATGTTTTTTTTTTGTAAATTATGTTGATTAACTAATAAATATAGGAACATAGACTTAATGCACATAATTTTTAAATGTCAGTTTCTGCATGTCCATAGTTTACTTTGTTTTGTTTTTTGAAAAATTAGATAGGATAAAAGTAATTCTAGTTGAAGTTCCACATTTATCTTAACAAGTAAATTTTAAAGTAACATTTGGTGATTTTTTAAAAATTAAAATTAATAAATATGTTTATGTAATTAGTGAGTTTTATAGATAACCAAATTTCTAATTCCAAATGAATTATCCAGTGCATGTATATACATTTAACGCATTTATTTTAATATAAAGGATGCATTTGTTATATTTAATATGAGAGACTAACTTGTACATTTTGACATCTCAGTTTGTTATGTCATGTTAGACACATCCTTGAGTGATTTCATAAAATATAAATAAACTTATTATTTCCTCCAACAATGAGGTATTTTATTGTTCAATGCATATAATATCTTGGTACATGTACATCCTATATGGTCATGCACCAATTCATTATTATTTTTTACGACATTTAAAAAAAGTGTCTCAAACCACTGGATACCCACAATTTCTACAAACCTTCACTATAAATGGATATAGACATTTCTGAGGAGGTCACTACTATTTTCTCACACTTCCACAATGATGATGGGTTGCAAGTCCATGAACATGGATGGCTAAGGAAGGAAAACATGTACCTTGAGATATGGTTGAATCTTCTTAGGATGAAAATACTTGAATCAGTAATCGTATAAGGATAATAATGGTCCTCATTCACTAAATTCCACTTCTTGGGCTCAATTTTGATGAACAACACCTACAAACCACAGCGAAAACCCTTTCTCAAGTATCATTTACATCAAGTTTATATAGGGATGTCATAATAAGATATTTTTAAAATTGTGTATGGATTATAGTGCCCCTTCCATGAGATACATGATGAAAATACCATTCCTAAGAAAGGGTCAAATCATTTTTATCCATGGTCCCCCTCCATGAGAATATTATGCTATAGGAAAGGATCAAATAATACTTCCATGGAACCCCCCTTTAAAAGAAAAATTCTTGAAGAAAGGCCAAATAATCCTTCTATTGGATACTGGGTGACATGAATACCATACTTGGAAAATGGTTAGATGACCCTTCCACTGGAAATCCTTGATAAAAATACCATCCTTCGAAAGGGTTAGTTTTCCCTTCTTAATGTTCTCCCTCCATGAGAATACATTTGTTGAGGAAATGTCAATTAAGTATTCACTAGGATCCTCTTTACCCCAAAAAATTGTTTAATAAATGTTCAAGTGAGCTTTGCACAAGATACCATGTGATTCCAATACCATCCTCAAGGATAGTTGGGTCAACTCTTCACTAGAAACACGTGAATATAATACCATCCTTGAAGAAGTTTCAACCAACCACACTGTATGCCCCCCTCCACAAAAGTAACATAATTGAGGAATATTTAGTCAACGATTCTCCATGCTCCCCTTCCATGAGAATACTATTCTAGAGGAAGGGTCGAATGACCCTTCTTAGGGATCCTCATATTTCAAAAACCTTGCTTGAGGAGGTGTCAACTAGCCCTTTGGTACAACCGTATCCAGTTGGACTGTTAAGAGTCGAATCCGACTTTCATGATGAATAATAAAATATGAATAAATTGATAGGTGATGGTTATAAAATTACAATAAATATTGCCTTTATAAGGCTTGAGAAATCATAGTGAAGGGTTACACACTTTCACTAGTGACTTAATAATCTATTTATTTATAAATAATAATATTATTTAAATATTAACAACATTTCCTTCCCCTTTGGAAAGCTTTGTCCTCAAAGCTTGAGTATTTTCCTAATGTCGTCCTTCATTCTGATTCGGTGTCGGTATTAGAATTGGACGAGATTTCTTGTGTACAAACTTGCACTTCTTTTCCATTGATGATTCTGCACTGTATTGTCTGACTGTTCCTACATTTATGGCTTGGGTTCCATTCATAACCGCATCGACGACATATATTTTTTTTCTTTTTTCTATTATTAGAGTAACTGTTAGATGTTTTCCACCTATTTCAATTTCATAGGAATATGATTGAGGTTTGTGGCATTGATGACCGAGTGTCCAATTATCTTCACAATACCTACATTGTGTCTCTTTTTCTCTTCGATAATGGTTTTCACCTCTTGTTTTTATTCCTTCCAATTTGCATTCTGCGGCTTTTGCTTTATGTATTGCTACTTATACATTAGGTATGCCATGCAACTTTAATTCTTTTTGGAGGTATGGTTTAAGACCTCCTAAATAGGTTTCGAGTCTTTGTTTGTCAGAAAACCCAAATACTCATGTTGATAAGGATTCCCACTAATGTGTGAATTCCTCAAAGTTTCTGACCTATCGTAATTTGGTAAGTTTACTGAAAAATTCATCTTCTCTGATTCCTTGAAACCTATTAAAAAAATCATTTTGAACAAGTTCCAGGTGTATGCAAAATTGTATCTCTTCCACCATAAGTACCAATTATAGGCATACCCTTCCATATGTATTGACGCATATTTCACCTTCTCCTCATCAGATTGAACATTATAAATGTCGAACTATTCTTCTGCTTTGTTTAACCAGGAAACACATTGGTATTCACTTCCATTGTATTTCGACAACTCTCTTTTTTCCTTAGGTGGGTACACTATGTAAGGATGATATTGGTTTCCTTTTTCTTTACGATTTTATGGTGTCTCGGAGCTATTGGATGATGCAAGTGACATATTTGAACTACTTCATTGTTGGCGGTGATTTTTAGCCTTTTTATTCTCTACTATCTTACTGATAGCGTCTATTTTTCTTTTTAATCGTGCCTTGATATCTGGCAATATTTTTGTCTCTATCTCTTGTTTAAGCATCACATTGTTAATATTTATTTCTTTTTGCAATTATTCTTGGCTCTTGGCAATTTCCTATGTGGAAACATGAAATGAGGCATCTAACATGTCTGGACTGCTGACATGGTATGTACTAGGAATTAGTTCTTGTAACACCTCTATTAATGTATTATAGTTTTGCGTCATAAATATTCACAACAGCCTTCCACCTGATGTACCTCGACATCAATACCATCCTTCAGGAAGGACCATTGTAGAAGGGAATAATTTGTGTAGGGAATCATTCCCTCATAACCCCATTCCAAAAAAATGGGGTGATGTAGGCCTATGACAATTATCATTCCAAAAACAAAATGGGGTGAATGAGGGATTGAATGATGATTCACATGAAATGGAGAGGGTGAAATCAATCCAAAAATCCCCATTCCTAAAAATCAAGGTGAATGCAAGGATACAACTCAAATTTCATAGGTGGATACCAAATTTTGTCCCTCTTCCTCATAGACATGCATGGGATAACCCTCTATGTACAATTTATTTTTAAATAAATTGGGGGTGAATTATAATAAAACACTATAACACGAGAAATTTCCCTAATTAAAATTTGGAACCCCCTAAATTTCACCCACGAAATAAAACAATTCCCCGATTGACTCTTAGGGTTATTCAACTTGTAATTATAATGATTTTTTTGACATCCATATATTAATATAATAGGATATGATTGAAACAAACTCATCCCATATTAAAATGAATCTTGATTACTAAAGAAACAAGGTAGAAGGAGACAAATTTTGTCACTAGATTGGAGATTTCTATTACATTCTCTTGAATACACAAAGAAATTTCGATGCATTGTTTCTTTTTAAAATGAAAAGAATGATTTATTTAACCAATATTGAAGGGTTCAACCAATTGCAATGCTTTAAAGTGAAATATGACCCTTCCTTCAAATTTGATCCTTGTGTGTGCATTAATACTGCATGTTCTCTCTCACAAATTCAAAAATTAACGGCGGAAATACC